>WBMY01002126.1:392983-440761 GCA_013397315.1 Donacobius atricapilla
TTTTTTGTCTGTAGATTTCTCTTATTTGTGTCATTATTCATTGAAATTATATTTGCTATTTAATAACTCAAGAATTTCTGTGCTGGCAAAAAACAACCACTGAAACGATCTTCCCTGAAGAGCTGCTGTGTTAGACAAGCAAGCGAGGACTGTGTGAAGACGCATGGGAACATCTCTTTCTGGTCCCTAAACTATAATTAGAGCAAGGACACTGCTCATGCAGCCATGTAGCACTGCTCAGTGCAGCGGTAGCAGCAGCACCCTCGTTGGGATTTGCTGGTTTTCAGGTTTTGCTCTGGCACAAACCAGCACCTGAAACACCAAACAACCAGGAACCAGCCCAAACACAAGTTCTTACCTCGTCTCAGAGGGTTTACAGACTCCTCCACCTCATGAGGATCCCCCACAGAGGAATATCACTTTCTTCTCTCTGGATAGGTTCCCCCTGCAATTTTTAAAGTGCAGGTCACAAACCTGCCTCACCCCTTAGAAAAACGATTACTGCATTGGACAGAATAACTCAAGGAACAGATTATGGTCCAGTGAAGGACAATTGGGGGGTATTAGTGCTCCAGAACCCCCAAACTAGCAATGTTTTGCACAGTAAATGCCGATATTGTGTTTTAACTCTTTCACTTGTCTTGGCAATAACTATGGATTTTGATGATTTTGTTTACTATTATTATCATTAGTGGCAGTCAAAACAGTTTCCTTGGAGGTTTCTACCTCCTTTCTAGGAATCTGGTATACTTAAAAAAATATATATCCAAGAGAAGACTATTGCTAGTACACATTTCTGTGTTTTCAGGCTTTCTTGTATTTCTCCACATCAATAAACAGAGAATACAAGCACATTAGAAGCATCATCTCAATAGTTCTGCTAAATTTTTCCTAAGTTCTATATTCCTTTACTCAAATTCTTGGGGAGCTTAAAAACAACACAGTCTTTTTTAATTTTTACCAAGATCATCTTGTCATTAACAACTTCAAGACCGTATTTCAAGACTAGAGAGGAGCATTAATATGAACTGTCACAGCTTTTCTTGATCCCCTGCATAATACAAGTTGAAAAATTTCCACTTTAAACTTGCCCTAAACTCTGACTGAGCTCTGGTTACTGTTATCCAGCCAGAAAGAACCACAAGGGCCTGTACACATAGATCCCAAAATTATCCTGAACAGCTTGATTTGACAACAACCACTTCCTTCCTACCATCACCTAATACATTTTGGGTATAAAAGTCAAGTTAACACTCTTTTGGATTGGAAGTAGCTTAATAATTTCCCTTTTTAACAGAAAAAACAAGACAACATCCTAATCATATAAAATGTGGCAGATTATTACATTGTATGCCACCCTGAAGTACGACTTCTCCACTAAGAGCCAAATCTGATAAATAGTACTCCTTCTCCAAAGAAAGACACAAGAGACCAACTATTTGAATCCCTGGAGCCTGAAAAACCTCCTGAATAGCAGTGGAAAAAACCCCCAGCAACAACCAGCTATCCTCTTATAGCATCAATTTTCTCTCAGGTGTTTTGTTTAGGACACACCTACCTCTACCTTGTGACCCATATGATAACATCCAGCTGGCTTCCCTTTCCAAACAGCTGTACTTCTCTACCTCGAGCTTTTTCCTGATTGTGCCTATGGAATGGGTCTTCTTCCCTTTCCATGAGAAGAATGTTCTCATGGCATCTCTCTGACAGAACTGCAGGTGCTGGATGACTTTTTTAGGAAAAAAATGATCTCTTAACCCCCCTCCCACTAAAGCTATTTGAAAAAAACATATTTTCCCCAAACTACTGTGTATTTGTAACAGTTAAGCTGTGAGGCTTGTGTGAAAGGCGCTGGGTGGTCTCTCTCTGTACATGCACTGGCTGTCCCTACAAACACACCATGCCTCCTTTTGGTATTGGCAGACTTTTCTTGTCTGAGATGCTAGGACTCCATATGCCTCTCTTTTTCTTCCTGAAACAAGAGTTATTTTCCCTATGATGGGACAGGGAACAAGGCCTGAAGGAGTATCCTGACAAAAAATGAGGGTGTGGTATCCCTGGGATAGACCACTTGCAGTGAAGCTTGGTCAAAGGTCTCTGAGATGCCCCCTTGAACACCACTATCCCTGCTCTCTTTGAGTTTATCAGCTGAGAGTGGGAGATGAACTTAGATTCTTCTCACACAAAAAATTTGCCATTCAAACGAGTCTCTGAGCTCACCTTAACCTAGTCAGACACCCCTCCTCTGGTTCTGGAGATCAGTCTCTTGACATTGTCCATGCTTCCACAGAAATAATTATTCATACAAATGGGTTTAGGCAGGCAGGAATATTTCTGGGCTACCCACACATAGAAATTATAGCCCCTCAGAAAGGAACCTTCAGCCTCCTAAGGAGATCAGGAATCCCTGACTTTCATGGATGATGAAAAGGAGAAGGACTCTGATACAAGGATGAACTTCCTCCAAGGGAGCAGATGTGGCACAAGACCTTTGGAAAAGACCCAGCAATCCTGCCTGCTAGTGGGGGAGGGGGAAAATCCTACTTACAACAAGATGTTCCTTTTTGCAGAGGAAGGTGATGACAGCTGGGATGAGAGAAGGAGAAAAAAATGCAGGGCAGCACCCTGTGTGGGAAAAGGTTGCTCCCCTGCCTGCCGCAGCCAGCTCGCACTCGGAGCCACCACACGGGTCACTGGCTCCAGCCAGCCCATGCTGTGGGAAGGTCTCCACAGCCCACACACCACTGTCTCTGGGCAATTTCCATCTATCTACATTCAGGGCTGGCTCCAGGGATGAAAAAGCAGCAGCTCTTTCCTTGGAGGGGTGGGCAGAGGATGCAGGAAGAAGTGGGGAAGGCAGTGGCTGCATCTGCCAGCTCCTGCCGCTTCTGGGCCACTGCTGAGCATCCTCAGGAGTCACAGGAGTGGGATGCTGCTGCAGCTCCTTGGTTCAACTGAGCTACTACCTCTACAGGGCGAGTATCCCACCTGCTCTGAATGGCTTCCTTGTCTCCTTTATTCCCTCCTCTTCAGTGTTTCTTGCCCATTCCCCCTAGTTTCAGGGAAGAAAAGAGAAACATAACAGAGGGAGATATTAATGAATCAATGTCATTGCTGTTTATTAAGTTTTACCTGTTCAGCAACAAATCTATGCTATGCCTGTTGCTTTAATTAGCTGTCTCTCAGTCAGGAAAATCAGGGCTGTGAAGAGCTGATATGGTACTGAATAATTGTTTGGGAAATAGTGCTTGGGGTTGGACCAGGAATTTTGTCACTGCTGTTAGCAAATACTTTCAAGTCACCAGAATGAAGCAGGGCTGGGAGACCCAGCAGTGGGATCCCATGCCAGGTGGTATGGGAGAGGCTGCCACCAGCATGCACATACAGCGGCTTAGCCCTCCCTTCCCATGCTGTCAGTAATGCCCATGAGGAGTGGGGAAACTGGGGCAAGAAGGACAAGTTTGGCCCACAGAACACGAAGGGGGGCCAAGAGTAATTGAACGACTATCAGGTTGCTCTGTTTCTCTGCTCTTCCTGTTCATAAGGAGAAGGAAAATCTTGACCCAGCACTGATATGAGAGCCTGCTTTCATCTATTCTCTCTCTCCATACACAGGCAAAGAGCAAAACATGTATATTCCTTCAGTTTAGGGAGAGAGGAGAAGAAAGACACACTTATTTCAGAGGGAGATGCCAGGCATAAGGACTCTGTCTTATTTTGTGCAATGAACATGTAACACCAGATGACATTTGCCTTTCAGCTGGGTGGGTGGCTTTTACCTTTACATGCACCATACACAGCAAAGGCTTTTGCCACACACAGGGAGACACCGAGCTTGAGGTAAAACCTTGGAGCAGAGTGCACAGCAGCAGGAGCAGCCCAATAAGTAGAGCCTTCACTGAGAGGTGTGAGAAAGGAGCAGGCTGTATATCAAGAGGGTAGGTGTTTCATCATGTGAGAGAACAGCCCACAAGGAAGGCAGGAGTAAAATCTGTTGTTGCTGGGTGGGCTTAATGGCTCCTAGAAATTGAATTGTGTATTCACAACATTTTGGAAACTGGACTGACTTTTGAGCTGTTGCGGGTTAACCCATTCGTGCCCCCCCTGGCCTTAGCCTTGTGCAAACACCCAGTTTTATTTCCAGAGCAATTACAGGACACTAATGTGAAACGCTTCCCAGGGGACAGTCAACCCAGTTTCTCAGCTCCCAAAGCTCAGAGCAATTTAGCCAAACGCAGGAGATTTCAAGTACCCATCCCACACCTTCACCCCCTGGGACATTAACCAGGAGATTATCAACATCCACTGATAACTCCTGTTTTGCACCTTCAGAGGACTTGTCCTCCGAGTGATTTTCAGCCAGACACCAAGGATTCCCCACAGAAGTGCAGTGAGCAGGAAAATACTGTGGAAAATACAGGAGGTGCCCTGAGACACTCACAGGTGGTACCTGTGGGATTGGTGGCAAGGGCCTTGAGATGAGGCTGCAGCCTGACTGCATGTTTTGGATTTTCCCAGCTCCTGTGGAAGATGCACAGGCAGGGAAGGAGGTGTGAGGTGCTCTCAGAGGTCCCCTGTTGGTGGTTGTTGAAGCTTGTCCCTACAGCAGGACACGCTAAGGAGCTCCCTGAGCCTACTGCCTGGTGCAGCCAGGCTGTGCATGCTGCAAGGATGCCATGGGACACATCTGCTGCCCCACGGAAATGACAGACAGAGGAGCCACTCTGAGCTGGGACCATCTGAGAGCTCAGTCAGCCGGTGTCAATGACTGTCCTGTCTGGGTCTCGCTGCCTCAGGTGCTGTGACACAGCTCTCCTGCAGAAACACCTCCATCACCACACCAAACCTATCTGCTACTGCATTCCCCAGGCCTGAGACCCATTTCTGGGTGTGACTGATTGTCCCTTTAATTTATCTCTGCTTGGGAATTGGTTCTTGCATGTTTGTACACTGCAAATAAGCTCCTTTAGTTGAGGCTTCCTGACCTGGTAGGCTAATGCTTTGACACAGCTCATCTCTTGGGGGCTGCCAGGCAATGAGTTGACATGTTTTGCAACAAGCACTAAAAGGCAGTACTAAGAAAACCCAAGCCAGGAAAGATGGTAACCTACCCAGCCGGAAACTCAAACTGTTCCTAGTTTTGATTATGCATTCAGAGCACAATTATTTTTTTCCGAACCCTTGTAGGAAGACCCACAGGGTGTGTTGATATTAAGAACCAAGTCCTACTTTTTAAAATAAAGTAAGTAGAGGGAGACAGCATCTCCCTTTTGCATCAAAACCTTGGCTCGTCTTGCTGGTTACATTGTTCTCCAGAATTCAAGCCAAGAAGAAATCTCATAGTATTCAGGATAAAGATTAAATTTAAAATCCACAAGAGCTGGCAGGTTAACCCCAGCAGAGCCTGGAGATGTGTACTTAGCCTGTGTAAGTTTTAATTCCACTGTTTGTCTGATACCTATGGGATGGTCATTCATTCCAGCTCACTTATGATTTCACATGGGATGCTGCCTTCCATTAATATTGCAGTTTTCCTTTCAGGAGGTGGAAGATGATTCACAGTACTTAGTATCTGATAAATGTAGGCAGCATCAAGACACACATACTAGTGTGTAACAGATGAATGGCAATAATAGAGAAAAGGTTCATCAGGGGCTGTGTGTTAGAGCCAAATCCAAGTTGTGCACACATCCCGGGCAATACTGCAGACAGGAATGAATTAACTCCACAAAGAGAGCACCCTCACCCAAAGACCCCCTTCCTGAGGCAAAGGGAAGAGCCAAGGCATTTCTGCACTCACCCACTGCCACAGCTGAGTAAGCCAACAGCCTGTAAGTGACACTGTGACTGCCCTTGCTGATCAGCCAGCCTCTGCACACTGAGTCTCATCTTCTTTACTGGAAATAAAGATCATTCTGACCCCAGCCTGCAGCTGTGCTGACTCAGGGGTCCGGCAACATTCTCACACATACTGAAACCTCTGCATGTCTGTTGTGGCCATGAGGCTCTCAGAGCTGTACCTTTGTGCCGCAAACCTGACTAATTTCATACCTTTTTGGGTCTGGTGGCTTTTACAAAGCAGACATGTTGAGCAGAGTGTCAGGAAGAACTGTGGGAGGCAAATGTCAGCATTTCCCTTGGTCCCATATGAGCGCCTCAGCCCTGCAGCTCAGAGTTCCTGCTGGCATGATTACGGATCGATAGCTTGGATGTCTCCTGGTGCCCCAGTTCCAGGTCTGGCAGCCAGGGCTCACTGGCTTTTCACCCTGCTGCTTCACCAACAAAGCTTTCCTGACCCTTCTCTCTGTAAGTCTCACATCTTTCAACTACAGCAATATATCCCATTCCCAAAAAATACTGGGAAATACATTTGTCCACTTTGCAGAAACAGCTGAGTTTGTTTATACAGCTGAGTCCATGTGTGAAGATGAGGAATTGAATTATTCACCGCATGTCTCAGACCTTGATGACTAAATTGGGATTTGCTTCTTTATCTTCCAAGCAGGAGGGGAAGTGGAGGCTGAGGCAGGGGAAAAGTCTAACAGAAAGAGGCCATGCTGCATCCCTCTGCTCCACTGCTGGGAGCCCTGTGGATGCTATAATTAATCACCAATAGCAGGCAGAAGCTGGGTGGTACCATGGGAATTACAACCTCACAAACCTTGTTATTAAATAGTCACGCATGGTGCTACCTCACTTACATCTCTCAGGGTTTGTTTACCTTTCTTAATAAAAAGGAACAATAACTCCCAGGCAATTTCCACAAGATTTTAACACGTCTGTGTTAAACATCAGACTGGAGCCTCTGGTTTACAAAACAAAACCACCCAAGATTTTTATGCTGTTGGAAAAGTGTTCTGAAGGGAGAGGCCTGGTTATGCACAGGCTGTGGAATGTGCAAAGGAAGTCTGTGCTTCCCACAGTGACTTTGGGGTGCACACAGACGCATCCTTATGGACATCACCTGGCTGAATGGAAAATATTAGGAACCTTTAATAAACTGACTTCTGTAGGATATCACAAGCTGAGTACGCACAGATGGAAATGTCTACATCATCCTAATGCCCTCTGGAAGTTTTTACATCTTAAAGAAATGAATCATGGAAGAGGTACCATTGCGTACAGTTAAACTAAGCAGTTTCTCACTCTGTCCCTCTTGCCCCACTGCTCAAAGTGAAATGGCCAGGGTATTGTGAGAGAAAAGGAAAAAATTCTGACACCAGGTAGCTCCTTGCTCACTCTACAGAGAACTTCAGTAGATTCTGTACTACTTGTGTAAGCTTGTTGTGCATTCTTGCACTTCTCCACCCTTATATATCAACTAATCATTGCTCAAAATTGGCCAGTTTATTCTTTAGCAGAAAGACAAAGAGCCAGGAGACACATGCATTAAATTGTTTTACCTAGAGGTGGAGCAGTCCTTCAGGATTTGAATGAGGCAATTACCTGAGAGAATGTTAAAAAAAATATCCAAGACAATACGAAGTCTCAGCCACAAGATATTAATTTTCAATATATTCTGCTTCCCCCAATATTCCCTCCAAGTGAGATTCAAACAAATTATGCAAGGAAAAGAAAGTTTAGAAGAGATCAGAAAGAGAAGAGAGAAGCTGAGGAAGAGAGAGCCTCAGGAGAGCCAGAAGAGGACTGGGGTAGTTGATGCCATGGCTGAGGACTGACAGGTGAAGGTTTTACAGAGCTCCTCTCCTTTTCTCTGAGCTTTACTTCTTCCACCAGGCAACCAGGCACTGTAGCACCCCTTGGAAAGTCTTGCCATGGTCAGCACCAGTGTTGGGGTTGTCCCCAAGTCCTGCTCTCCAGCAGTAGAAGGGTGCAGGTCCCCAGTGGTCCAGGAACTTCATGGCCCATGAGCTACATGTCTTCATGACCACTTATCCCAAGGCTATCCCACAGGCTTCTTTCAAAGATTGCCTAAGGCGACCATGGAACACCTTCCTTTGGACAAAAATTCATCGAACATACTGCATGTATAGAAATGCACATGCCCCAGAATGGGAATCAGAGGAAATATGAACAAAGATGGGTAAGAAAGGAGAAGAGAGGAACAAGAGAAACCAAACTGACTTATTCACATTTCCCTAGCTGAAGTATAACAGTCAAGAAAGCATTTATTTTCTTGCAGCATTCACAGATTAAAAAGTTCCACAAATCCTCACTACACTGGTGCTAATTCTGGAATGATGGATTGGAGCAAACAGGAAAACAGACATATTAACAAAGCCTATTTGATTCTGGGTTGCTTCCAGAAAGTCTCTGCAGCGCACTGTAAGAACATCATTAGAAAATGTTACTCCTTCACTTCTGTAAGACTAAAGACATTCCCTTTTTACTCTGGTCTGAGCACTAATAAGTCCCACCCAAAACCATTTCAGTTATTGATAAAATAAATAAAGCTATTTTCTCCTTTCTTCCCCATATACTGAACATAAACCAGAGTGGGTTCTCAAAGCTACAAGTGCAACAAAATTTACAGGTTGGCTTCATCACTTTATTAACACACATCCAGTTTCTCTGCCCAGGATTCTTGGAGTTTGTTATTTTGCATTTCAATATATCTTGAAACTTTAATGAGTGTGAAGAAAAGACATATTCTGTGTTTCTTGCTTAGACTTATTTAGATTGCAGTAATCCCCATTTCAATTTTACACAAGGGCAGATGAGGAGTGCAGCACAGTCAGGAGAGGCAGAAGTTAGTTAGACTGTTCCTCTCACTTTCCCTTTCCTTTCATTTGATGCTCTAGTTCATTTGACTAGTCACATCCATGAAACTGTCGCCATCTGTTGGGAAACTCTAGTGTTATCTCCTGAGACAGACACATAAAACATTTTGTGGGTCCCATCCATCTCTCAACATCCTGGAAGGACATACCATGGACAGAGAAAGCTTTATAAAACAGGTCCCATGCCAACAATGCAGTCAGCAACTCTGATTTCCCTGCCTTTTATTGCTCTTTTGCTAGATCCTCTCTGTTTCACAATATGCAAGGATATTCCCCCAAGAAAGAAGACAAGACCCTGCACTCCCCCTTCTTTTCTTTCCTATATGAACTTTTACAGCTGTTTTTGGACTCCGTGTGTCACACTAACATACACACTGCTGCAAACAAGCTGCAGTGTCATAGAGAAAGCTAGAGAAAAAACGATGAAGAGCTGAAAGGGGATACCTGGGAAGACCTCATGAATAGGCTTGTTCAGCTGAGGGGAGTTCCATGGCATCACAGATCCCAGATGAACTCTCTGCCAGAACCAGTTCCCTTTCCACAGCAGTTCCCAGCACTGATTCAGTCTGGGGTTGTACTGACTGGTCCCAGAGATTATATAAAGAAGTCCCAAAGAACCCACAGCAAAAGTACAACCCAGACTGCACAATTAAACCTCAAAATTTCCTATCAAAACCTTTTTCGCCTGTATACAGCTGCTAAGCCCTGCTACAATATGTGGTACATGCTGTTTGCTAAATGGTGCTCTTTTTTTCCCTCAAGGAAAAGGAATTAAAAGCTTTTTCATGTAAAAGACACAAATTAACAAAGCTGCCCAAGCCTGCTCGCAGAGCTCAGAGTTTACAACAAGGACATTTCTAAGGAAGGCATTTCTTAAATTACCAGCAGTACATTACTGAGAGCGAGCCTTCAGCAGGAGCTACCATTCCCTTCAATGCCTGAATCACGCCCCAGTTCCCCAGCGTGCGCCGTACCTGCCCTCTTCCAACACTCACTTGTGGTTCTACTACTACAATTGCCAGGGAAATGAGCAGTCTGGAACAATGAGGCATGTGTGTGATTCACTCCTTTGTGCTGCTCATCGACTTTCCCCTCTGTGCATCCATCAGTGGTTACATCACTCTCCTCAGGCACTACATCCCTCCCAGGCTAATACCTTTGAATATAAAGCACATCTTGAGTTAAACATTAGCTACACACTAACTGGCCTTGCTTTCTGACTGAATAATCAGCTTTAAAGTAAAAGGTTTTTTACAGTCAGATGAGAAAGCTACCAAGGAGCTGCTTAGCAATCCTCTTGAAAGCAAGCTTTCAGTATTAGAAACCAAATTCTATTTCGTCTATTTATACTTGTCACTAGTAATTACTCGAAAGGTCTACGAGCTTCTAGCTTTAATGATGTACTACCCACTACAAGCATTTGGGAACAGGGGAGCAGATCATAACAAAAACAAAGTTATTTTAGAGTGGGTATGTATTTCCATAAAACCAATTCAGAATAGAGTTCCAGGAAATATTTCCATGTGCATCTTGACCAGCTACTGAGATCACATTTGAAGTCATCTCCCATTTGTGCTAGGCTGAGTTAGCTTGAGTATCACCACTGGGGCAGAGCATCTCAGTGTTTTATCAGAAAGGCAGCATTTACCTCAAACATGGCCTTCTAGAGGCAGCCAATCAAGCACAAGCTAACAGCAGAGACAGTTACACATAAAATCTAGAAGGCAGATACCACGTATTTAATTACATTCCAGTAATGTGGAATGTAAGGTGAGGTCTGATCCCTTGATGCCTGCAAGCAAGCTTCAAAATTCTGCTCCTACCCAGGAGCAACAAAAGACAGGCTTTCAAAGCTGTTTTTTGCAAGGCGCAACATCAAAAAGGCCACCCGCCCTTAGGAGTGAAATAAAGGACATCAGTTCTAGAGGGGTCTGTTGTCCATACTTATTCACAATATATTAAGACTGCCTGGCAAATTCTTGTTTGCACAGCCTGATCTTCTTCAAGGAGCCAGCTCCAAGAACTGGCACTTTGGAAGCATTTTTGAGGACAGCTGCCTGGTGGGAAGCCAGCAAGGAGAACAAAGCAAATCTTCGGAAGATGAGGATGGTAAACTTTGTCAATGAAGAAGGAAAACACCTATCACTGGAGTAGGCTGTAGCCAACATCATGATCTCAGAGCATTGCTGAGGCTGCACTGGTCTCCCTGACCACCAGAGGATCAGAAAATATTAAGAAGAAATCTAGTTTATCTAGCAGAACTGGTCCCTTCCTATGTCACTTGGCTACAACACTAGAAAAACATCACTATGTAGATTATTTTCCTTTTAATATCAAGGCAAGCAGAAGTCACCCCTCATTCCCCAAGTATCTTCTGGGATGTGGGTGTATGACACAGCCTCTCACCCTGTTCAGCACAGGGTCCATGTTCTAGGGTGTGATGGAGGAAAGTTCTCTGACTTGGAGGATGGGACTTGACCTGCACATGAAATCTGTGGGCATGCAAACAGAGAAGGTTTTCTGTGCCTAACTCTGGCTGATGGCACAGTGGTCTTGGATATCACAATTCTGTGACTCTTTGAAGCTCTGGCAATGAGAACCAATGCTTGGGATTACTGCAGCTAACTTTTCCCCGTGCCTGAATGGGGCCATGATCCATCAGAAACTTCCTGATGGAGTCCATCATGACCTTAGTGCATTAGACACATGGGGCTGTGACCATACCTTAGTAAGCTGGGTGGCTTTGGTCACATTTTTATGCTGATAGCTTGACATGAAGCAGGAGATGTCAAGGGCTTCTGTCCAAAACCCACTTCTGTGGACGTGATAACAAAAACTATATAGCAAACAGGGACAAAATCAAAATAAAAGAAAACAGGGAGAGATTAAAGAACAAGACAGAAAAGAAATATCCTCTCCCATACTTCTCTTTTTTCCCCCCTTTTGTTTCAAAGCCTTTGCCAAGTGCAGTGCAGAGTTCAGATTTGCTGCTTTTCTGTCTTTGCTTCAGATGTCCTCTCTCAAGACTGATCTCAGCAGCCAAAAAGAGAGACGTGCCTACACCTGAGGCCCTGTGAGACTGAGCACAATAAAGAAACATTCCCTCACTTCACCTCTTCTCACTCCTGCCACTCTCTCTAGGAGATGGCAATAGGCAGGTCTGGCACCTGCCGCTGCTCTGGTGCAGCTTGCAGGCGCACAGGAGCACCGGGCAGTGATGTGCGATCAATACCATCCAAAGCTAGGGAGGAGACAAAAACAGAATGCTGAGGAGAGAAAGAAAAGAAAAGAAAAGAAAAGAAAAGAAAAGAAAAGAAAAGAAAAGAAAAGAAAAGAAAAGAAAAGAAAAGAAAAGAAAAGAAAAGAAAAGAAAAGAAAAGAAAAGAAAAGAAAAGAAAAGAAAAGAAGAAAATCTACTTCTTCCCTTGCTGCTCCTCAGCCGTGTCACAGCTGGTGAGGACTTGCTAGGAGAATGACCACAACTTTTACCAGTACTAATGGGAAAATGCTGATGTGACCTTTCACATCACAGTAAAACACTGGGAAATTATCCAGCTGAAATATTTAAACAAGTCCTGAAAAATTCAGGATGAAAAAGGACACAGGTCAGGCACAGAGGACTTCACAGGGACTGTTGAAGGCTATATCCCCATATTTCTCAAAGAATGCTCAAGATCCACTCAAGCCAAGAGGGATGCTCATGAGGCGGTTGCATGCTGAGATAAGAGCAGCTGCCCCATAACAACCAGGAAGAATTTGGTGAAAGTCCTCAAGTATGGTTACATGGCTAGAAAGCCTTTTGCTCCATAACCTGTGAATAATTCAGCAACATTTCAGATGCTGTGCTCTTCCTCCAGTCTCCTCTTACAAAGCACTTGGGAGGCAGGAAGGTGAGGAAGGACAGCAGCACGAGGGGAGTGCTAAGGATTTTGTGCTATCCCCAAGCAAACTGATTTTTCAAGGGGCTACACAGTTTGCTGTTTCACATTCCCCGTGGGTCAAGCTCTCCTCAAGGTGGATAGTGACACATGCCACAGAAGCTTTCTGAGATCAATTAGGAGTGAAAATGTCTCAGGAGCCTTTTACACAGTTCATCAACTCGGTGAGCACAGTTTGTGCCTGACTACCTTCCCTCACCGAAACCAAGGCTGCTTGAATGGGCCAAGTCTGGAGGTTATGTAAAAGCTATTAAAAATGTTTGCAATGAGAGAGGCACAGTGGGATTTTTTTATGATTATTTTTTAAAGGTGGCAGTTACTTTGCCTTCTTTCACAGCAAACCAAATGTTAGAAACTCCTGCACAGATGGTCAGTTTTGATGCATTTTTTCTGTCCTAGAAACAAGACTTGTCCATCAAATTCTCATCTGCTCTCCCTGTTTCTGTGACTTTTGTCTCTGTTCTCTTCAGTTCCCCTCCAGCATAGGCATTCAGTGCCATTTCAAGATATTTTTCTTACATGTCTCTCTCCTGAAGAGAAAGAGGTGGCATTGTACCTCCCAGTTCCACACTCCCAAACAACACAGTCCTGGATGAACCTAACAAACTACTGGCAATTCTAGTTTTTACAAGAGCTGTGATCCCAGAGTAGAGGAGGGATCACATATCCTCACCACTTCAAGGCCATGAGGGCTGAGAGCAACAGTCTTTACAGGTAGAGCTGATCAGACCTTGTTCTTCAGTCACCAACTCCCTCCTGTCATGCTCCAGAACATCCTGACCTTGGGAAGGAGGAATTCTGCTTCCTGAACCTGTTCACCACTCACATGTACCTTTACGCTGTTTATCCCCTTGTGTTGCAGCACTTGGCTCTTCCCTTTGCTTTCTGAAGCTTTGCAGTGACTAAGTTCCTGCTGCTGAACTTGCAGGCAGTGTTTCCAGTCTAAAGCAAACCTGTCCTCTAACCATGGAAGGCGAGGGTAGGTTGCCCTTTAACCACAACTACAGTGTTGCTTCTGCCCTTCCAGCTACAACCAGGGCTCTTCAGAGCCTCGTTGCACACTGGGGGCTGCAATGCAGTCTTAGATGTTAATTTCCCCTGTTTGATCTATCTACACCTCCCAGTGGGGACTCAGAGGGGTGCCTCTGAGGTGGGCATGTCCTCAGGGTGTTGCTCTCCTCAGGCATTGGCTACAGATGGCAGGACAAGGAACAGGGTGGGCCCGTAAAGTGCCTTGGTTTTGCTATAAGGAAGGCCAGACGAACCACTGATGTTTTTGTGGGTGTCAGGTCTTGTCTTGCAACCTAAGGCAAGTCTAGTGCATCTCTGTTTTCTATCAAAGTGCTAAAACAGGGAGTCTCCTGCTATGCTCTGCGCTAGGGCTGAGGCTCAGCCCAGGGAAAGAGTGGTCAGTCAGTTGTGGCAGAACAATCAAGCAAAGTTTGTGAAAAACATATATGTGTGGTAGGAATTGCTACCTGATGAGCAGCATGGATACTGCACACACTGACCCAAACATTGACCATCAAATAGATCAGTTTGCCCACTGGGTTTTGTTTCAATTAGGCTTTAGGGTACTTTCCACCTAAAGTGACTAAGCAGGTGCTCACCTCCTCAGCTGATGCTTTTTAAGCAGGCTGTCGAAATGGTGGCAGCCAGGCAAGGAGACTAAAGGAAGGATATCACAGATCCTGCTTATCTGTGCCCAGGCAGTCTTTCTGGTGCCTCCACTAGAGCAGTTTAGCGCCACAACACCGTCCCAGTAAGAGTAAACTCTGGTGTCCAGTGGTAGCAAACCCCTTTTGTCACTTGTGCTCAGATGCGTGACCTCCCTTTCTCAGCTGTGGGTGTGAGGAGTGATTTAAACGAAGCAGTAAAAGAGAGGCTAGGGGAAAAGCAGCATGGAAAAGCCTGCAGCATGCCAATGGAGGCAGTAGAGCATTGAGATAAATTTATTTGATGGGTTCGGTAGCAAGGGTGAGACAGCACCTGGAATTTATGTGATCATTAAATTTCCATGTGCAATGGCCCTGTGAATCCAGAGCAGTGACACAAAGCCATCAACCCCAGAAGTGTCACTGTTGTTTATCAAACTCACAGTTTTTTCCCTAAAAGTGAGTAATGGGGCAGGGAAAGAAGTTCACATTGATTCTTGTGTGTACTCCACAGCAATTTCAGGCAATAATTTCATTGTTGACCAAATGCTATGCTTCACAAAAAAAACCCCAACAAAACAAAAAACCACCAAAACAACAAAACAAATAAACAAACAACCACAACAATAAAACAAAACAACAAACCAAACCAACAAACAAAAACACAACAAACCTGATCAGGCATGAAGGTGTTGTTCAACCACTTTCAGAGTCCTCTGCATCTTCCAGTATAAATCCAGTGATTCCCAAGTACAGCCAGATATGGCATGGCACCAGCTGAGCTGAGAGCTGAGATGGGACAGGAGGGAAAACCCATTACACTTTGAGATTCTGCTTGCAAGACAAACTGTGGTCAAACCCAGTGTGACCAGGGAAATGTCTAACTTTGCCAAAGTGCCTTTGACAGTAAGGATTCCTTTTTATTCCAAATGTTTTATTTAAATGACCTGCCACTGTTGTTTTATTTTACCCATACTACATTACAGATTAAAACGTTTGGGGATAGAAGCTAGTTTTATCAAATTCCTGAAAACAATGCATAGCTTTTTCTGGAAAGGAGATGGACTGAAACACATATATTTTGGCTCCATCTGAGTGTCCCCGCTGTGCCTTTGGAAGTGAGGAGCTGAAAGCATAAGTCCTGTCTGGATCCTCAAAGTAACTCTCACCCCCATCTGTAAAATGGCATGAACTATCAAGAAATGAAAGGAAGTTGGTGGAAGGGAACAGCTGAGTAGAAAAAATATGAGCAAAAATCCAAAGTGCATCTAGAGAGTGTTGGTGAATAATCAGATAGATCCCAAAAGAGCAATAATTGCCAGGGAAGAAACCTGAGAAGGTAACTAAAAATCTCTGATCGACAGCAGTCATCTGTATTTTTCTAATATCCAACAAGTATGAAATACAAAATTGAGAGATCGAGCTTGACAGTATCTCTGTTTGTTGAGGTCATCCAGCTGATGTAACTGTGGGTGTAACAAAACACCTTTGTTAGCAGGTGAGGAGAGAGAACTTCCCATGGATGCATCCAGTGTTAACAGCTGTGTCCACCAGCATTTAAAGTTGCATCACTAGAGTATATCTATTTAGAAAGTGCCTCCAGGTGGTTGCTGGGAAAAGTCAAGGTTATAATTTAGGAACCTGCATTTCTGCCTAGTTTTGTTACATATAAATGTGTCTGTGCTTGACTGCCCTGCTTGATGGTGTGAAGGCAAAAGGCCAAAGTTTATAGGCTTACCACTTCATGCCTATTCCTTCAGCAGCGCCTCGGGCTCAGCTGTTCCCAAGTGTTCTCACAGAATTGGGCTTCTGTGGGTGTTTTGACTGAGTTTTAGTTTCTGTTCCAGATGAGGCAGTGACAAGGCTGGGAAGGCAGGAGATCAGTTTGCAACCTGGGCACTTCCTGTCAGGAGGGGGTACCAGGAGCACGTTCTCTCCAACAAAGCCTGATGGAAAGGCATCCACAGTCAGGCTGGTTTTCTGTCTTGGTATTCAAAGCTGAGGGTCAGGATGGTGTCAGAATGAACAGACATCAGTTGCAAGGGCACAGGTGATCTGGTTTCAGGCATGATTTTAAACTAGGAGGTTCTCAAAAAGCAAAAAGTTCAGCATTATGCATTTGCAGTTTAACAATTTGGCTACAGCCTGTTAACTTGCCATATAACTGCCAATGATTTGTTCATTATATTAGCTTAATTGCTGTAAGCCTAGTGTGTCTGAATCAATCAAAGTTGAAACAATGGAATTATGTTTTTACATAATCACTTTTGACCAGAAAGCAAGCTGTGCAGGAGGACGCTCCACATGATGTTCTCAGATATCTTTTCAAAGGAATGATAATTAATTCTGCACTACTGCTTCTGAAGGGATAGAAGAAGATGGGAAAAGATAATGGGCGGCGGTGGTTGCATAATCCCTGCCCATTTGGTTTGCTGCAATACACTGATAATGAACAGTTTGAAGGATAAAAGCTACTGTGAGCCCGAGCCCCAGAAAAGCTTAACACACTCATCAGGACAAAATGCACATCTCCATTTTCTGTGCAGGAGCTGGATCACTTTTATCCTGATTCACAATGACAACTCAGAGCCATTTACGATGGTTCTGTGCGGCTGAGTGCCAGCAAGCAGATTGCCTTGGAAAACATGTTTGAGTGCAGGGTGAAGACCATTTGCCATGCACAGCAGAGCTGAATGCTCAGCTCAGCATGTCCAAACCCAGGCTTTAAATCCTGGCTAGCCACCTTGACAAATTGACATGTATTCCCAGTTCTGGCAATGGGTTAATCTAAACTAACTGTCCTGATGAGGAAGTTTCTCTTTTCCTCACTCATCCTTCCCCTCCCTGTGAAGTTTTCCTTGCAAGGTACTGAGGTCTTCTCACCTCTGCTGAGGTGAAAATACATTGGAGAGTATCTTGCTTTCACTTTAAAGGCACATGCCATATTTGTTCTCTCCCTCCCTCTGAGCTCATTCTTAGAAGTGGAAGGAAATTTGTAAGGAAGTAGCAGCATACATGGAAGAGCAGGTCACATGTCACTCACCAAGTGCATGTCAGGTTTCAGTAGACAATCAAAATGTTTTGGAAGTCCTCTGCTTTGCAAGATTTCTGAGTTTGGGGGGTTTCTGAGCAAAGCAAGATACACCCTTATTCAGGGAAAATGGTAATTTGACAATGCAAATGAAATACCTTTGATCAGTAAAAATTATGTGTGACTCTAAGCTTTGTCCCAGCCCAGAAATGGTTGTATACAAGATGCCAGAGAGGTTTTGGAAGACACTTCTATTCAAAATAATCTAAAACTTGTATTTTCAGATTGAATCCAGGCGGAAAGGAGTGATTATAACTGCTTTGTTGTAACTATGATTTGTTTGACTCTACATCTTTCCTAATAACATGAAATGGAAACTAGACAATGATCCTAAGCCTTGAAAAATGCTGAGGTTGAATGGAAGTCCCAGAGTGAGATGTCTCCTGCTTTATCCAAGTTGCTTCACTCCTTTCCAGTGGTGTTGCCGTCTTTCCAGTCTTACCATGTGGTATTGTACCAACACAGCAACAGTCTGCCTTAGCTATAAAATGAGAAAACTCTAAAATGAACACATATTACTCACCCAAATACCTGACATTAATACAACTCAATTATATTCTTGGATAACTGTTTCTTGAATCATGGAGAGAAAGTGGTTGTTTCAAAATGCATGGAAAAATCTTGTGAATCTACATTGTGCAATATTGCAGTACTTGCCTATCTATTATTAATTATAATTTATCCTTATTGCAGAATCTGGACAATGAAATGCCTCTATTTTATCTTGTAGAAGGTTCCTCCACTTTAAAGTAATTTTAAACAGAAAAGTGAAACCACTTTATTTTTAAAAAGTAATGAATTGAGGGGGTGCTGGAAGTACTCTGAGCATGTCTGAAGGCTCTTGATGAAAAGGACTCCTATTCCCTGACTGCAGCAGGTTCAAAGAAAAAGCTGTGGTGATTTCACAGGACTTCAGAAAGTTGGAGCTAATGCCTTTAGTGACTGGGTAAGGCAAACTAACCAGCAAACTTTGATCCGAGAGACATCTAAAAACTGTGCATTACTCCAGCAGAAGAACGAACACAGAGGTTCAGTGAGGGACCTTGCTGTGGCCAGGAGCAATGCATAGAGAAGCTGAGGCAAAATTAACGCTGATGCTGCCAGATCCACATGTTACAATATTCCACCCAGTGCATTGATAGCAAGCACCAGCACATCTCCAAGGACTCCACAAAAGGACTGTGTTGTCTCAGACTCTATATTAAGGAAAGGAACACAAGGAAATTATTTGCTTAAGCACAGTTAGGTGGTACTAGGAAGAGAAAAAGTTGTTCTGCATCTGTCCCATGCTGTCTCAGAACATCCACAAATTCCTTGTAATGTTGAAGGCACATTAATGTCCCACAGAGAACCAGGATGACGAGAACCCCTGATTAGACCAGACCCAAGCTGCTTCTCTCCTCTGGGGGAGTGCAACATTTTCCAGAGGTGCCAGTTCATCTCCTTTCAGGAGGGCTTTATCATTTCAGCTGTGGCACTGTGTGACAACATGCCTAGCACGGGGCACCCACACAGAAACCTGAGGTCCTAAAATACTACAGAAATGCAAATAATACTCAAAGCATGGCAGCTGAAACAAAGAGGGGGTCTTGCAAAAGGAAGGGTGTTGCCAGTTCCTTAGTCAGAAGGAGATATTTTCATTGAACTCAGTAAAGCTGACTGAGTTTCGGGAAAAAGGGCTTGCCACATCATTACAGCCAATTTATACTGTTACAGCAGTTCATGCCATTAAAATAGTAACAAAAGACAGAATATCTTTCAACCCAAGCAATTAATTCATTCAATCTGACACCACTGAAGTGCAGATAGAGCTCTGCTTACCCCTGCACAGATTCTCCCATTGTTTTTGCTGTATGTCACTAACAACTTAATAAGCGGAGTAACAGCCACACCAGAGAAAACATTGTTTCTGACTACAGACTTCTGCTACTGGCTCCATATGAAAAGTGCATGAAGAAATGAACTAGGGAAAGCCATGGTTATGGAAAATGAGCCACATCCTTCTTTTGTTTTTCCTTTTATCTTTCTCAAACTCCTAACAGGGCCCATCTCTTCCTGGACTTTCCCAGGAATGCAAGAACTATAAATGTAGAAATGCGTCACGTCCTTCAGTCAGTGGGAACAGAATTAAGATGCCTCTGGGAGGAGTCCAGGGAATCCAATGGCAAACCCCAATATCAATCTAAATAAAGTCACTCACGTCAGCTTTGAGGTATTTTAAAATGTATATATTCTTTGTGCCTGCAGAGTCACAAGGATTGAAAGAAGCTGGGGTGGAATGACTCTCAAACACGCTGCTGCAGGTCAGGAGAAAGGAATGGTGTGGCAGCCCTAAAATGGCCTGGATTTGGCCTGGGTTATGGCATTGGAAATTTACTCTGCTAACCTCTTAAAACAGAAAAACAACCTTTCAAGTCCTGAGGTGTCACAACACCTTCCAGACAAGAATCAGCTAAGAACCCAGCCTTGGGATGATTCGGGAAACTTCCTATCAGATTGAAGGAAAGCAAAATTTATTTCTCCAGTTGGCAAACTATACAGAAAGTCTTAGTTTGCTCTGTCCTTTGACATATTTTCAGCTTTTGGAACATAAAACATTAACAGTGATTAACGTGCAGCTGGCACAGGCCAAGGCAACTTGTCATAATTCAGTACATTGCTATTAAGATATTCTCCAGGGACAAGTGGATTGAAGACAGCTGGCTTTGCAAATTTACACCAGAACTTGTCTCGATACTATGAGGAAAATAAGATATTCATAAAAGTATTCTAGAATCTATAGAGAGTTGTGCCAAAAACTCATACAAAACAAAATCATTATTCAATACTTATTACTATTCTATTTATAAAGCTTCTGTCACTCCCTGGCAAACAGAGATAATGGTCTTTGACTTGGAAGACAAATCACAAACCATGGAAAGTGGAAAGTGGGTTGCAAATCATCAGCCTGGGCTTGTTGCAACCTGAAAAATGTTGGTCCAAACCATTCTGAGAATCCTTATGAATAACAAATACGTTTGAAGAAACCCAGATCATTTCATGCACAGCTCAACCAGAGAAAAACAGGCTAAATTTATGAGTATCACTCACAGTGGCCAAATTAATCAGCTCTGCAATATGCTGCAACTGCGACCAGAGAAAAATATCTAGCATCAAGCATGAGTAAAATTTCAAGTGGCATTCCCCAGCAGCAAACTGCAACCCCTTTGATTCAGTTTCAGGCTCATTTTCTTTCCGAGGGATGGAGTGATGGAGATGAGTTGTGCCAGGTTGTCAGTATGAACACACAATGCTGCTGGTGTTGGGTGAGCTCTCGAGAGCGTGTACTTCACGAACAAATGGCCAGCTCTTGGGAATGTTGGCAGGACATGATGCAAAGGGTTGACCACTCTCAGAGATGAAAATGGCATTAGGACACCCATGATTTATGGCAGCGACTTTGGCGCTTCCATATCTCTTTTAGGTTGTTCTTGACAGAAGCACACTGACTCAGAGGAGCTAAGAGCTTTGAGTTGGAAAAGATACTGGGTGTTTGGGGTTGGGCTTGACAAACTTGTTGTGACCTTGGCAATGAGAGTCAAGGGGAAGAGGTAAAATTGAACTGGGAGAGGGAAATAGCAGCCCAACCAGAGCCCTTGTAGTGCCATGAGTGGAACTTTGTGCAAACTGTTTCCAAGCCAAAACTTCACAAAAGTAATTGTAGAGAGAACATACATCTAATTCATAATGAAGCAGTAAGAATCATTACAGAAAAAATGCCACCAAAAGCAAGGGTGCTGCAGCCTTACAGACGCTGCAACTTGGGCTTTTATTTTCACTCCTGTCCCTTATTGTCTTCACATGCATGGTCTCTCAGATCTCTGCCTTCTCCTCACATAACATCTTCCTGACCTGGATTTTTGTTCCAAATTTCTGCAAACTCTCTGGCTTTTGCATCACCAATTCCTGTCTTCCTCTGTCTAGATGATCTTGCATTTTTCTGCTTTATTTCTGTGGCCAGTGTCTACTCAGGCTCCTCACAATGTTATTTTTTTCTGTGACGTGATCCTCTGGAAGCTCTGGTCATGGCATTAATTCTGCCAGAGTTCAAGAAGCATTTGGACATCGCTCTCAGGCACAAGGTATGGGTTTAGGGGTTGTCCTGTGCAGAGCCAACCCTGATTGCTATGGGTCCTTTCAACTCAGGTTACTCTACTATTCTACCTCTAAGGGACAGACTCTGGAATTCAAACTCCATGAGGAAAAAATGTCAGAGCCTGCGGTGTCTTCCCTCAGACAAAGCAAACCATGGCATGCAACTCAACAGAGCCACAGTCAAGGTTAGCCTTGCTAAGACCATCTGGTTAGTTGTCTAAATGAAGATGTGGGTTTGGGTTCTTTTGTTTCAAATTGCATCACTCAAAAATGACCCACCAAGACTCACAAAAATATGCACAGTCAAATAACCCTGGGAAATAGAAAAAGAGACAGATGGAGAATCTGCCTGGGTAATTTTCTCCCCTGTGGCTACTGTGCTGTTTCTGCTGGAAAGGATGTGGAAGGAGGCAAAGTGAATAAATATAAACTGACTTTGTGGAATGCATAGATAACTGTAATATTTCTCTAAGTCCATATGAAAAAAACAGTGAAAAGAAAATGAATTATCAAAAGCCAGAAAAGAGACTTTATACCTCACACAAACAGCAAAGAGGAATTTCCTTTCATTATTATTTTATTGATCCTAGTAAAATTCCTTGTTCAGTTTTGCACAAGGAACGCTCTCTGTCCTTTATTTAATAACTTTAAAGGGACCTTCCTCTACACTTGAAGAAAAGCTCATCAAAAAGCATTTTATCAAGAAAGCATTTTATCAAGAAAGGAGTTCAGTTGTTGCTTCAAAGAGGACCAATAAGATTCTTTATATTTGCCAAATGTCTGCCCGCGAGTGGGTCCACGGGCTACTCTGTCTCGCTTTGCAGAGCTGGGAAGGTGCTGTTGAGGGGCTGAAGCACAACAGGATGCACAGCACCCATCAAATGACCTCTGAGCCACAGCGTTACCTCCCAGGGCCACCCAGTGATGGACAGGAGCTCCATCAACACTCCGGGAGCAGAGAACGGTAATGAAACATCAGTGGCCAGAACCAAGGCCCCACACAGGCGTGGACGAGCCCCTTTCCCACCCTGTCCTCACAGCCAGGCCGGGCGCTGCGGCCGGGCAGGGCCACGGGCAGTGCCCGGCGAGCACAGACGGCCGTGCCCGTGCCCAGGGCGGCAGCCTGCCCTGCTTTCCCTGCGCTGACATTCAGCAGCGGCATGGGGCAGCCGCCCGCTCGTCTTCCCCAGGGATGTTCTGATCAGTCCTTTCTCCCTGCAGCTCCCGCTTTCCCCTCCCCAGGCGCGGCTGCTGCCCACTGTCACCTCCAGGGATTCCCACAGGGGTGGTTCTGCCATCTGAATAATTTACTGCTTTTTTTCCCGGTTCCCCCCAGCCAAGCCTGTGCGTTTCCCGGGGCTTCTTTGGTCCTTCTGGGCAGCTGCAGTGATTTGACCCTGGTCAGACAGAGAGCGCTGAGCACAGGGGCCGGCAGTGTGCTGTGATAGTGTGCTCACAGCAGCATGCAGCTTTGGACCATTCCTTTTTTTTTTTTTTTTTCCTGCTTGTTTGCTGGCTTGCCCCATCACTTGATCCTCACTGCATTATGGAAAGGCTAGTCACAAAATCCTGAATGTATTTTTCTTAGCGTCTCTGGGTGCTTAGCCCAATGTCGAAAGTATAACTATTTCAGAGAACTGATTTCCTTTTATGTGCAGAAAGTGAAATGCAGGGAAAGGGAATTCCGCCTATGTTAAGTATTTCTTTGCATTTGTTCACAAAGGGAAGGAATTAAGCTCTTAAAACAATAATAAAACATGTAACATTAATTTCAAATGTTGTTTACAGTGGGAGCTTATTTTTAGGGCTTCTGTTCTTCCTCCTCCCTTTCTTCCTCTCACTGAATAGAGGGGAAATTGCCTAATTTAGTTGGGTTTCTCAGTTGGCCATATTAGTGCATCTCACTCAGAAGAGCATCCCCAAGAAAAATGGGGGATGTTTTGAGTGTTCACTTATGTCAGTCTTCGCATTTCTGCTTTGTGTTGATTATTGAAGTCACTCTGAAGACAGGATTTATAAGCCATTCTCCTGCTCTCTGTAAGAGTGTTAGATATTTCTCAGCTGGAGAATTGCTGTGCTTGTAGCTTGACCTACAGATGTAAACATCTGTTCTGTTTGCCCCTTGTAAGGGTAAAATCAGAACATTTTCTTACATGTTTGTTTTTGCTCTCTTGCTGCATCTGTCCCTAAAAGCTAGATATGCTGGTCTCTGATATATTAGGAAGTCCCCTTTTGTGTTATGTGAATCTGTGTTAGATGAATTCTGTCTTTTGCAGGTGCAGTCAGAACTGAAGGACCAGTGAGTGATGGCCATGGCCATTCCCATGTTGTCAGCAACTGTCTTAGGAAAGCAGCAAGAAAAGTAGCTTTGCAGAGCTCTGCAGTGTCAAGTAGGCACTACAGTTAAACAGAGCACTTGGAAAGCAAAAATATTTGTATTTAGATGATCTCCATCCAGAAACATGATTATTGTCATTGGAGGATTTTTCCAAAATAGACTATT
The DNA here is from genome assembly GCA_013397315.1 of Donacobius atricapilla. NCBI lineage: Eukaryota > Metazoa > Chordata > Aves > Passeriformes > Mimidae > Donacobius > Donacobius atricapilla. The sequence goes on from WBMY01002126.1 coordinate 417,046, forward strand.
AAAGGGACAAGGTTTTAACTTGGCAGGAGTGAGGAGGACAACTTGTGGGTCACATAACAGAGCATGTGGTTATTGACGCAGTTCAACTTTTCCTGATTTCATCCCCTAGCAAAGGTCCAGCACAGACAAGCCCTCAGACTCTGTTTCAGTTCTGGGCCCCCAAAGGTACTCTGTGCAGATACAGAGACTGAGAGAGGATGATGTGCTGGCAACCAGAACAGACTTGACTATTTTCAGCAAATCACATACTCAGCACAAAGCCATCCTTCCACATGTTTCATCTCTCAGCAATTGCAGCACTTCCCAATTGCAGCTGTTTTTCACCAACCTCAGATGTGCTTTCTCAAAGAATGAGACACTTTTTGAAAGCCTACCAAACCACGCTGGTGGAAAGCCTTGTCTGACAGCTCTTGTAGAGGAGGAAATGAATAAAGTGAGCAGCACATTAAATATCTCTCTTCAAACAAATTATTTTAAACCCATTTCCTCCCTCCTATAGCAGAGTTCTTATGCTGATATTGGCACTGCCAGTCACGTACTGCTGTTTTTGCACAGGGCAGAGCCAGTGTGGAGAGCAGTCTGGCACCTTCCTGAACACATAACCTTCCCCATCACTTACCTGACTTACCCTCGGGTACAGGTCAGCCCTGACATACGTGGCTGTTGTTTCCATTATAGCTGTTCTGCAGATATGAGGGACACAAAAATTAAAGGAAGAGGGCTCCAAGAGCTATCTTCCATCTTTCTGTAATTTGTTATTCCTATTGCATTTGTGGCATTAGCCTGCAAGGCTCCTTCCTCATCAGGAGAGGTGGTGCTAATTTGCCACTCACACCCATTTCATTACAAACATGTTCCCAGTATCCAATTTACTCCCCCAGTTATAATCACAGCTGGAATTAGCACAGAGCCTTCCCAGGTTATTTCTTTTTCAGTGTTTTTGCAAGCTCCTGCTGGGTTGAGTTTGGCATATCCCAGGGAGGATCCTTCCAGGGAGGCAGAGGATGAACCCCATGCTACACTGGAGACACTGCACCAGTCTGAACAGCCCCAGCCTCTGCTGATGGTGGGCAGGTTCAGTGCCCAACACGTGCTCATTGGGAAACAGGTTCCACTTGCCTAGAGAAAGCAACAATACAGAAAAAAAAAGGAGCATTAATTCCTCCAGTTCTCTTTTCTAGTGTTCAGCAGGAAAACACCCTTGAAAACAAAAAGATTGCTCAGTCTCTAAGAAAGACTGAGGATATTGAGAGACAATGGATAATATTCCCTAAACACATTTATGTAGCTCTGAAGTTTAATTTTACCAGCTGGGGAAAGGAGGCATTCAGGTTTGGTCCGGCTAAAATCAAGCCAGCAGGTAGATTTGTGTATCAATTGTCCATGGCTGGTACTTGCACGACCACTTATTCTGTTGCTCAAAAATATTCCTTACAGGTTTCCTTACAATAAACACAATGGATTTGCAGTGTCAGCTTTCCATATCTGCTGCTGTAGTCCAGAAAAACAACCCAGAAGAAGAAGACTTGCTCTGTGCTCAGGTCAGGGTGTCAGGTCAAACTCATTTCTCTCGCTTCATGTATTTCAGTTCAAATTTTTAAGACAGATTTGGTATGAGTTTCTGATATTTTTCCTGGGCAGAATTATTGCAGCAAGCAATGAAATTTGCACAAAACCAGTTTGTTCATTCATCTTTCACTTCTCTGCTTCTCTGAGGAGCTGTGATCTCTTCCTCCAAGCTGCCTGAGATGGGAAATGCAGAGCTGAGCAGCAATGGGGATCCTCAAGCACTGTGCTGGGATAGTGAGACACTACCAGGGCAGAGGCAGGCAGGATCCAGCGGTACATAACATGGAAAACCTGGCCTGTCTGGAAACCTCTGTCTACTCTTCCATAAGAAAAAAAAAAACAAAGTTGTCCAGTGTGGGGCCACAGCACTGAGGCAGAGACAGGAGCTTTCCAAAAATATGAAGACATAAGAAAAGAAGAACTGTGTTTTGTCCCAAAATGAGACATGCCATGAAAACTTTCAAACAGGAATATTTTCCCTACCCTTCCCTGCTGCCTTTGAAGCTTTCCATTGGGAAAGCTTCATTTTCCCTCTCCAGCTTCAACTGCACAACCTCAGTGTGCTGGTGCACTCCCATAGATCTCGTAATTTTCCCCTCGATGGGCCCTGACAGCTCTGTGGGGAGTGGTGTGAGGCTGATCTCCCCACTGAGACCGGGAGCATGTGCGATCCGCGTCCTGTGTCACCTGCACCTCTCCCGGTGCTGTCCCACGCGACAAGGATCTGCCGTAGGATGGATGGGATTGCCAGGGCGAGGAGAGCTGGGGCTCTCCAAGGCACGGAAGAGGTGAGACACCCCCCGGCAGGAGCAATACACTTTACATCTTGCCTCCAGATGAGTTTATTCTGTAGGCCTTGGGTTACTTCTCTGCAAATTTCACTGATTGTAGACAAGAAGAAAACTTCTCCCCTTACCTACAACAGTTGCCTGAAAGCACAGTTCTTCAGTGTTGGGTATATGATAAGCTAAAGATCTGGGCCTAGCTACTAATAAAAACAATCCTGGGAAATTTCCATTTCCCTACAATTTGTCTTAAGTCAATCTAACCGAATCACAGAATTATTGAGGATGGAAAAGGCCTCTAAGATCATCAAATTCAGCTGTCAACCTATCTCCACTACCATGTTCACCACTAAACCATGTCCTCAAGTGCCATATCCATGTGGTTTTTGACCACTCCCTGGCGTGGTGACTTCACCACTTCCCTGGGCAGCTTGTTCCAATGCTTGATAACCCCATCTGGGAAAAAAAAATTCCTAATGCCAATCTAAACCTTCCCTGACAGAACTTGTGGCCATTTCCTCTCATCCTCTCACTTGTTACCTGGGAGAGGAGACTGATGCCCCATTTCAAAGACAAATTCTCTAATGTTAGAAGATGCTGGCATTAAATGGCGCATTTAACATTTTATTTTGCTCCTTTCTGCACATTCATTGTTATAAAGTCTTTAATTACATCCTTTGCAAAGAACTTACATCTCTTTCCTTGAACAAATTTGATGCAACAAAGGAGAGACACGGAGTTAAAGATTCCTGGCGGTGAAGAGTTTATCCCAAACTGCTGAAACCTGCCAGACTATAAGTAACTGAATTTGGTTTTCCCACTGCAAAGTATCTGGTAAATTTAGCTGCAACAACAGCCCTAATGATAATAGTGCATGACTCCCAGGGGAAAAACAATTCGATTTAAGTACACTTTACTCCCCTTTAAACACTCTGTTTACACGATAGAGACGTCACAAACACATGTGAACTGGGACAAGTGAGGCTTCTGGGGAGAGAGGAGATGGCGGGGCAGGGTGGGAAGACTATAGGTGCTTTTAAATCACTAGGAAACAAACAAAATCTTTAGAAAGTTGGCCAGTGGGACTGTCAGATAATACTTCCTATAAGCCTTCTGGAAAAAATGTATTTATGCAAGAGATACAAACTGTGAAACAGCAAATCTGCTTTAAATTTTCAAAAAGGTCTATTTACTTGCAAATCTCTCGTCAGCTGCAGAGAAGATACCAGAAAAGGATAGGACTGAAAGTCAATTTGCTTGCAAATCCTACAGATAAAGACAGCACTGGGATACAATTGAGGAAACATGTACATAATTTTCCTCATTTTGTCATTTGCAGCTTATGAAATTATTCTGAAGCATATCAGCAAGTCAGTTTTAAGAGGTAAAAAAAAAATGACAGTGTTTATTTGAACAAAGTTTAGATAACAAGTTGTCTACACGTTGCCAAAATCGTGGTTTTGTGGAAGCAAAAATAAACTGTTTAATTTTGCTTCCAAAAAAATAATGAAAGATAATAAACTCAAACTGCTGGAAACAAGAGTAGTCACTATTGTTACAGCTTTTGAAACAGTAAGCTTTGGCCTAAGTTATGTCCAAATCCCAACAACAACCAAAAACTTAATATTTGTAATAGCTATGCAATTTTCCCCAAATTACTTTTTTTTCTGCTCTTCTTTCTTTATCTGTTAATAAAAGCTCACAGAAGCAGAAAACCATTACATTCACTTTGCAGATCATATGCCAAGCAGACAACTGTGTATTGTCTCTTCTCTACATGCAGATGAGTTACTTATTATAGAACACAAAGGATACAAATGTAAATTATGCAGCAGCATTTTCATCAAGCGTCTCAAAAAAAAAAAGAAAAAAAAAAAAGCAAACTTCCAACAGCAAGATTAGCAGCTGGTGTAAATGCAGCTCCACATTTCCCTTTTCCTTCCGTCAGAACAAAGTCTGTCTTTGCCCTGGTCACACTCTGCAGGGGCTCCCCACCTCAAAAGCCAGCAGCAGCTCCCCACTTTCTCCCACTGTTCCCACAGAAGACGGGGACGTGAGGAGACACCAGCACTGTCATCTCCCAGTCCTTTTCTCCAGGCTTTGTGTTTACATTCACTGCTCCCATGGCGAGAGCAGGGACCTCTGGCAAGCAGCCTGCCCCGTGGGGCACTCACATCTCATCCCCTCACACACACCCATCTAACACCGGGTGTTTCTGCTGCTGGCTCCAGAACCCCTTCCCTGCACAGTGAATGACACCAATTCTTATGATAAGACCAAGAGAGAGTTGTCATTTGGCTTAATAATCCCTGAGAAGAGCTCTTGCCTTTGGGGCCAGGATGCCCAAGAGTCAGAGCCTGCTGCAGTGGCCATGGCTGGGAAAGGGGGAGGCATTTCTCACAAGAAGCATGGGTGAATGGAGTCACAGCCCAGCAGGAAGAGCCTTTGCAGCACCTTCCTCTTTCCATGAGCTGTCCCTAGTCCAGGAGCCCTGCTGGACTGAAACGGAAAGCCCTCATGCCATTGACTGCAAAAGAGAGAAACTAAATCTAACCAAGCCCGTTCTTCCTTCAACCCACAAAAGAAAAGCAACCAGTCATAACAGATCCTTGAACAAGAAAAAAAAAAAGAGGGAACAGCACAAACTCCATGAAACCCCTATGAGATGTGGCTGTTGCCTTTGTGTAAGAAGTGGGCAGATACTTAAGTGAATGGCCCCCAGCAAAACATCAGAGATGAGGAGGCAGGGCCATTCTCTGCTCCCTTCAGCTGGCAGCCCTCTCATCCCTGCTGGCTCAGGCAGACCCGGGCCCATGCCTAGCTGGAGCTGTTAGGCTTCAACAGGGACCAGCACAGCACCTGCACTTCACAGTGGCTTGTTTGCATCTCTGAGTGTATGTGTATGCTGCTAACATAAGAGTTAGGTTGTCTGAAATGCTGGGATTTCCTGAAAAAAATTAAGTTTTTTCCTCCCAGCAGCCTCCAGGACACTGTCAGCATCAGCTCCTGAGAACACTTGTGTCCAAGCTGCTAAATCAGCAAGGAATGCAACCACAAACCTAAGCAGTGCGGACTGGTATTTGGACTGATAGTGCTTCATTAAGCATTCCCATTGGTTGTGGAACTACTCCAGGATGAACTTTAGCAGTCATGGCTTAGTGTGAGGAAGTGTGAAAAATTACTGCAGAATGAAAGCCCAGGAAAAGAAAGGCTGATTTATTCTTTCTGTGTGAAAGCACACTCTCCATGTGGGTATTTTAGAGGTATTCTATTTTTTCACAGCTATTACAGCGGCCAGTGTGGCCTGAAGAGACACCTGACAATTTATATGTCTCTGCATCCCAACAGATGCTACTGATGATAAATATGGCATCTTGCTTACTTTGCTGAATTTAACATCAGTAAAAACTTTACATTACAAGGGCTGGATAGGCAGATAACCCCAGAATGGTTTTATCTTTCCCAGTGGAAATCTCTCTCAGGTATGTGGGAGGGACAGGATCTTTCCACTGGCTGCACACAGTTTCTTCCATTATCTTTTTCTCAAAGTAAAACAGGCTATACTCAACTCACAGGACTTAATGTACATGGCTGGTAAAAAAACATCATCCCTGACAGCCAGCACAGGAGAGAGCAGGCAAACAGCTTTGCATCCTGAAGAAATATAATCTACATGAAGAATGGAGCAGATTGGTGGCTTATGCCCTCGGTTAAGATGCAAGAGGGTTGAATTTCATTCCTGACCATTGGCATTGCCTGTGCCTTGCAGCAATTCCTTTACTCTTGGTGTGCTCCAGCTCCCTGTCCGCCCTGACACCAGTCACAGGGGTACTGCAGAGACAAATTCATTGGGATTTAGTCCCGGAGAAAAATAACGGCGTGAAAAACTTTTGCAGCTTCCACTTGTTTTTGTACTTAATCCCAAATGGAGTGAACATTAGTCATTGTTGAAGGTAGGTAGGCAGTAGATTGAAAAAATGTATGTTTTCATCCCTGAAATATAAATCAGATATTGTTTAAGCAGCAGGATCCTAATTTAACTGCAAATTTGGCCAAATGCAGATTTTTAGATGAAAATTCCCAAAGGTTGGGGTGTTTACCTCTGGGGTTGTATACCTGGCAGATGTCACGCTTAATCCATTTTGTCAAACACACAGCTTTAATCAGGCAGTGTAATAGGAAGGCTAAGCACAACCAGATCACAAAGGAATTACTGTCTCCAGAATGCTAATGAAAGATTAGCTCTTCAATTCAGCCTCTGAATTTTGAGGAACCTTTTGCTTTGTTTTCAGGTTAAACTAAGGGCAGAATAAGGAGTAGAGCATGCAAATGAGGCAGCACTGTCATGAGAAAATAATAATTTGTTTCACTGCAATAAGAAATCACATTTACATAAAATGAGAAATAATTAAATTGGAGCTGAACTGAGTGCCCTATCAATTTAATTGAATCTCAGCTACACGTCTGCGGCTGATTTACTGGGGCTGGTTCCTGGAAAGCATTTGTTATTAGTCATTTTTGCAGCAAAAAGATGAATCAACACTTCACAACTGTGCAAGAGAAATAACTCCTGAAATAAACTCCTGCTGAGTGCCACAGATCAATACAAACAACAGCGATGTGCCTGCAGAGCTGTGGAGAGTTCAGTCAACAGGGAATTTAATACACCGGTGAAAAATACTGAGAAATATGGTTATAGCTATCCACTCTGATTCTTTTAGCAGGCCGTATGACTTCACCACACAGCTATCCTCGTTCCTAACTACATGAATGAACAACATTAAGCCCATTAAGAGCCATTTGTCTTTCAGGACTTGAGTTTCCGCTCCAAGAGTGTCCATCCAGCCGACTTCTCTTCAGAAGGTATTCCAGACCTTTCTGGCATTAAAGGCTGAGTTTCTCTTCTTGTTTGCTTTTAATTTCAATATTCCCTGACTGGATGGCCTCTTTTTTTTTTTTTTTNAAAAGACCAGTAATGACTTACTTTTCACTCTTTTCTTAGAGAAGTCTAGTAGAGTAAAAACTCTGCTTCCTTGCTGTAAGGAACATCCCTAGAGCTTTACACTATTTTCCAGGTCTTTCTGAAATCCCTCCAATTAAGTGCAGACACCTTGACTACACAGCATTTCCAACTGTGACTTGATCTCACCTCTTTTGATACGTGTTTCTTTCAAAGTGCCTCAGCTTTCAGGGAAGGTTTCCAGCATGTCCTCCTACATGGTAACAAGGTCCCTGGCCCTTCACAGCCGCTTGTGAGTAGACATTTTTTCATTTACTGAGTTGAGGAGCCCTACTGATCCTTTCAATATCCCCATTTCCAACCAGCTACACCTGGAAAATAGCATTTTCCCTGTCTCTGCTTTACACGAGAATTCTTCTTCCATTAGTCACAACATTTCATCAACAAATTGTGATGATAAATACTCAGACTATGAGTTGTGTATGACCCAGCCCCCTCAACAACATCTGATGTAAATCAGTCATCTGCACCACATGCTCTAGTCTCAAAGCCATGATGAGACTGTGTGTTCAGGACTCACACAACTGCCTGGTTTAGGAGTGACTGCAGAAAATTTATCCTAAAGAAGGATGAAATCACTGATCTCATGCTGTACTGCAGCAAGCCTCGCCAGCTGCAAGCACACGGTTTGTTCCAAATTTGTGCTGTGCTGCTTCTAACACATCTGTGGAACTACGTGCCTCAGCCTCCCACTTGCAGACCTCTGCTTCAGGTGTGGTCTCCCCTCCTGGCAGGTCAGGACAGAAGCTGAAAGAGCAGAAGGAGCCACCTGCACCACTCAGTATCTGTTTGAATGAGGAACTGGGAATCACAGTGCTACAGTTTGTACAAATGAAAGCTCTTGTGCTTCCAGCTTTCTGGCACAGCTCAAATACATCTTTGGAACTCAGAGAACAGCATGGAAAAGTTGGTGGTGTGCTATCACCACCGTACAATAAATGCTTTCGTCCCCAAAAGACAATGCAAAGAAGCATATGTGATGTGCCTGAAGTACTCAAAGTTTGAGTACCCTGTTAAAACTAGAGAGGATGTCTGGGCAGGGTGGGAAACAGAGTGTATCTCCAGTCAGTACCAAAGCCCAAAATCTCCTGACTGCAAGAACAATATTTCCAAAAGTTCACAGGTGTTATTCAGAATCAGCTAAAATCACAATCTAAGAGCACAAACACAAGTCCCACACCCACCAATGGACATCTTTATCTTGCTGATTAAATCTAGACAGACCCTCAGCGGGATTCATGCAAGTGGCCAGCCTTGCTCCCCCCCAAAGATTAAGGTCAGAAACAGACTGGTGAACTCTTGGCTGCTAGTCTTAGGATTAATTCACCATCTAGAAAACATGACACCATTAGGGAAGTGAACATCAGGTTCATATGTGACCAGAGACATTTTTTGAGGCAAGAGCTTTGAAGAAATTTTTCCTTTCATGAATTTGAGAGCAAGTTCAGCAATTCTGCATCAACATGAATTCATTTCACTGAATTATTTACTGGAAAATATTTTCAAATGTTTCCCATGAAACATATAAATTTCTTTAGTGAAACATTCAGAATTATTAATCGGAAATACATTTTTTTCAAAAGTTCCCTTTCTTTTTAGTTTAAAAAAGAGAAAATATTTTTAGAAGGCCTGTAAAGGACATATGATCTTTTCAAAGTGCATTTCATGAGGATTCTCCTGTCTTTGCCTTCCTAACACTATCAAGGAACAGTTTAGATCCAAAATTCCAAGAGAAAAGAGTGGACAGCTCAGTCAAGTTCCAGTTGCTTCTTCCAGACTCATCACCTTCATCACTACAAAACTTTCTGGCAAAAGAGAGCTCAAAGCATATGAAAACTATATTTTGAGAAGTCAAAGAGAACAAAGGAAAAAGAAGAAGGGCTAGTACAAAATTCCAGTTCCCTATTGTTTGTCCTTTGTCATATAGCTCTCCCTGGGGAAAGAAAAAAAGGTGCATTTTCCTTATTCCTTAATAAAAAATACAATACTGGCAATACCTTCAAAGAATACATGTTTACTGTCTTCTGCAAACAAAATGACAAAATATCCAAGAGCTTCTTTCTCTTCCTTAGTACTTCCCCAGATTCCATTTCTCATAAAATTTAATTTATTTAGGGAATAACATTTGTGACAGCTATCCCTATTAAATGGAATTGATAATGAGCATAGCTTCAGAAATGACAGTGAAAAGGTAAGGAAGAGAAGAATTGGCAGGCAGCACTCTGCAGCCTCATTTCCTATATCAACATATTATTTTAAAAGCTCATGAATCAGTAATGACAAGTGAATTTGAGATTGGAAGGAGGAAAAGGGAAACTAGATCAAAAAAGTGGTAAGAAATGTGGAATGAAGACTGATGACTTTCCTCTCCTCATGGAGAAGAGTTTCTCTGGGAAAAGTTAGTTTACTGGTGATGGCTTTACACAGAAGAAGATGCTTTTTCCAGGTTTTGCATGGGAAGATGGCTAGAAAACTTTTCCAGAAGCTGATGTGTACAACAGATGAAGCAATCTTGCAATTTCTCTACCTGACCCAAATCCAAGCTGACCACAGCCTTGGGAGAATAAAAGTATACTTTGGTTATCCCCTGACTTGCTGTTCACCCTCTCCTGAAACACAGCTTTCAGAGAGAGGAACTGTTTGTTCTTTGCATATGAGAATCGTTTCCTGCTCCTGTTGCACATTGTGAGGTTAAGATGCTCCTGATCTTAGCAGTATTTTTTTTGCTTAGCTTTGTGTGCACAATTATGAAGACCCGTTCTAAAGGTTGAAGACCCTCTCTTCAGTGTGGATCTCACCCTACCTGTGCTTGTATCTTATCAGAGTGCATTGACAGAGAACTGATTCTTTGCTTTGATTGTATCTCCATGCAGTTGCTAAAAAATGCTTTAGGTGCATCATCATTGTACCCACGTATAAGATTTTTTTTCCCTACGAGATTTTTGAAAGTATCTGAAGAAGATGGCACCATTTTCTTCTCTACTAAAAGCAGAAAGAGATACCATTTTAACTTTAAAAGTAAGTCTTGGATGAAATACTTCTCCTTAAAGCAACCTCCTAGAGCAAAATGCCTTGTAGGGCTGGGCTGCAGGTATTGCCCATCCTTCTCTTGAGAAGATGTTTATTGATTGATGAGAAATCAGATTTGTTTTTCTGGGCTCAGCATTATCTCCTTCCAACTTTTTCTGGATAACTAGTAGCTTGAGCCAGGTGAGAAGATCTGCCAGACAGGCCATTTGGATTACTGTGATATTTTACAGGACATTTCTTAGTAGTGAACAGGGATCTTCACAAAGAGGCATTTGGTCTTGGCTAGATCTTGCACAACCACTCTTTTTACCTTGATATCTACAACAATTTTGGGAGAGGGGAGTGAACAGGACCATGGGCAGGGAGAAGAGATTGGGTGGATTCAGGGAACAATTCCAGGTATAGAACTACCCCATGGCTCCTGTTTCTCATTTCAGTGGTGCTATAGACTTTAAAAGGTTCCTTGTTCAGGTCCCCACCAAAACTGTCCCTCGGTAGCAGCACAGCCTGCCATCTCACAAAAAGTTATTGTTATCGGGATATTTTTATCTCTCTAGGTCCCAGACAGGTTGGAGGCTCGCTGACAGCAGATGAAGGTGGTGCACCGGACACCAGGCTCCGGGTTGGGAGGGGCAGTGTCAGCAGTTCGGGGAACAGGTAACTCACCAGGGGCTAAAGATGGCTCAAAACCCATCCCCTGGAGCAAAACACTGTCTTTTCCTGCTTCATTATGATACTTGGGAAAAGGGTTGTAGAGCATCACCTTCATATGCGGAAAGGCAACGGGCAACCAAAAGGAAGAGAGATTTTTGCTAATTTGATCCAAGCAGTGAATGCTTTGGTCATTTTAGCGTCATGACCTTTTCAAGCAGCAATTCAAATCACTTGGTTGGGAAATGCGCTATGCCAGCCATGTGCTTCTCAAGGAAAAAATCGTAATTTAGCCCAAAGGTATGAGTTTTAAAGGAATTTTATTGCTCTGGGAACCTTATTTAGAATATAGGCTATTAGAAAATTCTTGTTTTAAATAGGGAAAATAACTTTGAGCACATCTCCCTCCAATGCAAATATTGTTTCTATAGGATGTGGAAGCCACCATCTTCAAAATATTAGCCTCTATTTTCCAATTAGTGTAATTTTTAGCATAATCATGACTCCAGAAAGGCTGGAAATATTTCTGCTCTAACCCAGAGGCAATCCTCTGCTTACTCCTACTTCTCAGCTGCATAACCTGCGCATGAACACAAAAGGATTAACCTGTCAACCCACACTCACGGAAGTGCTGGGGGAAAAGAACTGTATTCACCCTGAAGTCTGCTTTGCAGTGAGGTCACAGTTCTGTAGGAAAGGTAAAACAAGTTGACAGGGCTCTCCCTGTCATCTCTCCAGGTTCACCCAGTTTGCCAGCCCAGTTCCAGCCAAAACCCATAAACGAGTGAGTTCATGCAGCCCAGATGTATCTGGGCAAGATACATCCCCCGTGTCTTCAGCCACACACCATTCACACATTTTTAAAGGTGAGTGAATGGAACTTATGTTCTCCTTCTGCCACTTGATTAAGCAGAATAAACACTGTGTAATGCCTTAATGGAGAGAAAATACAACCTGCTTTTGAAATCCATCCTATGAAATATAAACAACTGTTAAACCAAACACATCAATCACATTGCACTCATTTGAATAAAAATGCGACTCAGTTTTCCTTTGCTTATGCTGCTACCACCGACTTCCTGGAGCCCTGCTATGCTGCTGCTGGTGGGACCCAGGTGCCAGGAAGCCTCTCAGCAGGACACTGGTGACACCTCTCCAGCAGAGGAACCTAGTTAAGGTTCTGTGTCTTTGGGGTATTCACAGTTCTGGGAAATGATGAAAGGCATGGGTCTGACGTACCCTGCACTTGCTGAATAAAACTGGTATGAGTTGTCCCATTTGAGCTCCCCTTTTCAGTGCAATTGCTCCACTGCAGGGGGACACAGCAGCTCAATGACCACCACCACAGTCCACAGCCCGAGGGAAACCTGTCAGCATCTCTGTTCTTGTTTTGCATCTAAATGCTGCATGTGGCAGCACCTCAACACTCAAGAGCAGACTAGAATTTAGCTTATGTGTGCCTCTCTCCCAGACAACTGGCATAAATCAAGATTAATTCAAATGGCCTCTATGAATTCACAGTGCTGAAGCTACAGTGAGGTAGCAAAGGGGCATAAGCTGCCCTGCCTGGGTACAGAATTTTTTCAGGGGGCTGAAATTACCATCCTGAGTGTGGCCTGAGCTTCATCCCATGTTTTCATGCCTGCTAAAGAAACACAGGCCAGAACCTTAAAATTACAGTGGCAGGTCTTCCTTTCCTCACTCATACCTCGCCAGGGGTGTAAGACACCATTGTCCTTGCAAATGCAGGCGAATTAAAATTTCTTTCTGTACACACTGGAGAGGCTGCACAGGCAGAGAGCACCAGAAGCTGGAACAGTGACTAACACTTTGCACAGAGGAACAAGGCAGTGCATGACTGTCGTACCTTCCTCAACCCTCCTTTCATTCCTTCAGGAAGGCTAAGCTACACTCTGTCCCTACAACTTGCTTCCTGTATTCAGCCTTGCCTGACACCTTGTCTTAGGACTAGCAACTTCATTCTTACTTTTCCCTCACTGGCTTGTGATAAAAAAGGAAGGAAATTGAAAAAAAAATTCCCAAAGAGTGAATTATGTACATAGTGCACAAAGACTCAAGATTAGTTTTTATTATAGATTGCATTTGTCATCTAATTACACACCATATTTTTCTGCCAGAGATATTTTCAAAAATAAACTGGTGTGACAGCAAGATTGTTTTCTGGTAGTGCACAGTTTTGCAGAGATTTCCAGTGTGGGCCTGCTACCTACAATAGAAGGTGAATGGGACTTCAGTCCCTACGGGTTTTTTTGACCTCTCTGGACCTCAAGTTCCCATAAAACAGAAATGTCAGAACTTATTTATGTTTTCAAAAGGCTGTAGCAAAAGTGCCCTTGCTTTATCTGATGGTTCATTTAATTCAGTATGCTCTTTTCAACAGCAAAGTGATCATCTTTCACAGCTAGAGCTGTGAGAACTAATTAATAGCCTTGCTTTCAAATGTGTGAAGAGCTATGGATGTGTCAGGTCCAAGATTAAGCATGATCATTTTAATGTGCCAAAAACACTTGGTCCTTCTGTCTGAAGTGATCAAGTCTTTATAGAACAGTCCAAAGGAGCACCCAAAGTCTGTGGAGAGGCAGGGCAGGTAGTCAGGAGCCCCCACCATGGCCTGGCTCAGGTTTTGTACTCCCCTATCCCCATCCACAGCAAAAGCCCTGCCAGTGCTTCATTAAAGCTGCAGCGGGAAACAGTGAGGATGGAAACAGCAGGGAAGAAGGCAGAGCAGTGGTCACTCCAAAGTGACCCTGCAGCTGGGTTAGGAACAGGACAGGCACACATGGCTGGTGGATGCTGGGCAGCCAGGATTTGAGAGTACTTCCACTACAGTCAGTACAGGGGCAGTGCTGAAGGCAATATGTTTACATTTGAAATGCAGTGTCACTTTAAAATTCCTTCATAAGAAGGTCAAATTAAATTATAGCTGTGGGGAAATCCTTGTGTTTTAATTTACAAGGATGCCCGGAGGAATGGAAGAAACAGAAACAGATAAATAGTAAAGCACTTATACTCAATTAAACACAATATTCTAACATTTCCTTTTTGTTTGCTTATGGTAAGGGCATGGTTTAGATAAAATCTATGGCTCTGAACATCATTTTATCTCCTTCACTCCAAGCAGAAAGACTGGAATCTTTCTACTGTAGACTTTCTATTGCAGCATAGCCAAGAGTTTCTCCAGGATGGATCCAAAGCTGTACTGTTTTTCTTCCCAAGCCAAAGCTGCTCATTCTTTCCCCATCATAAATCTCGCCATTTTGCAAAATACTTCAGTGAAAGGTGGCTACACTCTGCACACAAACTCCCTTAACTCCACATATGTCTTTCTTAATACCACATATGTGGGAGTATTGACTCGGTTGGGGAAAGCAAAAAAAAAAACCCCTCAAAACGCCACACTAACCCCTCTTCTGCCAAGAAAAATGGGAGAAATCAAGATGAAAGCCATTTGAATGTAAAGAATCATGGCAAAAGGGGAGAGGAAAGCCATTTCCCCAGACCAGGTCAGGCCAAGAACTTTAAAGTTTAAAACTGCAGGGAAAGAGAAAAAGACCTCTAAGGCCAAGCCCAAATGCAGCATCACAAGGATGGCAGCAGCAGGCTGCATCAGAATTCAAAAGCAGATGAGACAACTGTTTTGCAAAGAGGATCTTAAAAAGCTGGCTCCAGGTTGTGGCAGCATGTGACATTTTGGAGTTCCTTCCACCTCCTTTCTTACACTTTCTGTAACAGCTGCACTGAAATCAGTCACACAGGCTAAGGATCAGGCCTGGAAAGCTAAAATAACATTGCCCTAACCTCTCTCGATACACTGTGTAAAACCTCAGCCTAAGGCCTCACTTCAGGTTTTGTTGTCCCTGTTAGATGTTCTCCACCTCATGCCAAAACCAAATTCTCACTCTAGCCTGAGGGCAGGTCCCGCTTCTCTTTTATGTAAGCAAGAGAGCTAGCCAGCTGCACCAGTGAGCCAGCAAAACCCACTTAACACTTCCCATCATGATATCTACCTGCTAGTAGTTTCATGCCAGAACTGATAGCCTGCTATGACATTTTCCTAAACTGGAGTTCTCCCATAGAAAAAATACTCCAGTGATGGCTCAGCATCACTTCCCTGCAGATCAAAGTATCAGCTTCAGCACTACTATACCATCAGATATTTCAAAACTGTTTAAAGCAATCTCCTGAAAGCTGAGTACTAGAGAAATGTAGGGGTGATTGTTCCTTTAGACTGCAAAACCCTGCAGCAGAGGCACTCCCAGCTGCGTTTGCAACTTGGTCTCTCTCTAACACCAGCGATGGACAAGTTTTTGACGTCAAAAAAGAGATGCAAATGTTGCAGCTCTCCAAGAGCCTGAAGGAGAATTCTTCATCTCAACTTCCTCTCCCAGTCCTCCCTCCTCTATCCCCTTAAAATAGACAAAAAATAAATGTCTGAAACAGGGGTCAGTGCTAAATTGCAGGGTTTTTGTTCTTCCTTCTCTTTCAAACTAAGAGATGATGGACATTTATTGATGGTGAGCCTCAGGAAGACTTAGTCAATCTACTGCTGTAGGAACCTGATGGGATCATGCCACTGTTGCGTGAAGAAGTACTCCCCCTTGTTTCACTACATCTGAATTCTGTAGAAAGGGAAGTTTAACTGTAGCTCTGCATCCACGCAGAGCAGCCATGTGGCCCAGTGTTCCAACACCTGATGAAGGGGAAACGAGGTCCTGGACTTGGCCAGTGCTATTCAAG
Organism: Donacobius atricapilla; assembly: GCA_013397315.1. Classification (NCBI taxonomy): domain Eukaryota; kingdom Metazoa; phylum Chordata; class Aves; order Passeriformes; family Mimidae; genus Donacobius; species Donacobius atricapilla. Next base: position 432,859 of record WBMY01002126.1, read on the forward strand.
CTGCAGGATGCTGCCTTCCACCCCATGTGACCCTCCTCTTCTGCCCTCATTTCTCACACTGGCCATTGAAGAGTCATACAACAGACATCACTTCCTGTTTTGCTAACTAAACACACAGCTGAGCAAGCTCAAGAAAACTCTGATTTCTTTCTTTTACATCTTTGTTGCAAAATCGCCACCAAATGTTTAGTGCCTGGAACAAAGAATTCTATCTGCAGCCTTTCATATCTCTCCAGAAGTTCCAGAGTAGTGCAGCAGCACTATGAGATGGGTTGAAACACCCACCTAGGGAAATGCTGGCCATGCTGTGCATGAAAACCACCATTACCCACAGCTAAATCACTAAGCAACAGTACTTCATTGTTTCAAAACTTACTACAGTACTGGTTAAAGTAACTATAAATGCATTTGATGTCTCACAACTGCAAACAGAAAAATCTTTCCACTGGTAGGATCTTCCCTAACAACACTGTTCTAAACATGTTAGTGAAAAACATCATAAAATTTTCTCCTCAGTTCAGCTGTTACTTACACTTCCCTGTATTATTTTTTCCTAGTAACCCCAACAGTGCATTGCTGCCATGGCAGCCAAATCATGCCCTGGAACATTATTTAAGCCTGCAGAGGACTGCAAAGGGTGTTGTAGAGAAGACAAGTCTTGTTTTACAGCAGCTTGGCTGTTCCACGGAGAAATATCAAAATACTCCCATTTCACATGAATAATCTACGCAGACAGACAGACATCTCCACAAATATACTCAACATGGCTGTATTCTCTCTTACACAGGAAGAACCTCAGAGCCAGGCAAGATTTATGATTTGAAAAATGAATACTCCCAAGCTCAGCACCTCTGTAAGCACAAGCACAGCGACTGCAGAGTCATCGAGCCTCTACAGAGGGACCCATACGTTCTGCCCTGACAGACTGAGATGTGGAGGACTGGGAGCAAACACCTGACAGTCTGTGAACTCCAGCCAGCACACAATCACCACGTGTCAGCCCAGAAATTCTTTGCTTCGTTGCAATCATTTACTTGGAGCCAATGTGTGGCAGAAGGGCTCTGAAAGAGTTAATTGGAGTGCTGCTGTGCCCCACAAAAAGCAACCCAATGTCTATTCTTACTCAGCTCTCAGTGACTGAACGGCTGTTGATCACAGTGTTTTAAGACCTGGTGATTACAAAAATAAAACCTATTTGTCTACTTGCCAAGCAACATATCTGATCCAGAAATTCCTAAAAGACCACAAAAGAAACCTCCATTCATGCTTTCTTTGCATACCACACCCATATTAGAAGAATGATCTTAGAGCAAATTCAGGTCCAAAAAGGTAGCGCCTATTTTCTCCTCTTATGGTTTTAAATGAAAGATGTCCTATTTTAATAACCAGTTTAGGCCCTTCTTACTGAGAAAAATGCTGCACCTCTTGCTCAATGGAACAAGCAATATGAACAGGAAAAGGGTTTGGTTGGAGTTTCTCATGGATTGAAGATCTCATTGGAGGTGTGAGAGGGAATGGAAGAATCCTTACACTGCCTACAGACAATGTCTCAGTACAGGTGCAAAGTAAAATAGGCAATGAAAAAGTGTGGAAAAATCTAATTTCCTATATTTGAAATAACAGGGCACAGCACTGGAATATGCTCACTCGTTCCAGTGGCATGTCTGTGTGTTACACCTCAGTTCAGTAAGTACCACTGAGAAGTGCAAGCTACAGAACACGGTCACGTCTATTTTTCAAGTATTCATTATGTAAAGATCACTGGGGAGCATGAAGGGGCTATTTGGGTTCATTTTGAAGGTTGAAGTCCTACCTCTCATATCTTCCACTGTAAGGTAAAATTACATACCAAATACTGTCAGGTTCTGTTCAGTTCCTAGTCTGCTTCAGCTTTTATTTTCACTTTGTGCAGCTTTTAACTGAGAGGTTTGTGCAAGCCCAGGTCCTTCAAACTCTGAGGCTACACCAGGCACACCCATGCAGTCTTTCTGGTGTGTTTGCCCTGTCAGGACCTCTGCAGTGAGGGCAGAGATGGCACAGACACAACACTCCCTGACACAGGGTCTTGTCACTTCTGCTCAGCCGGAACTCGGCCAGTCCTGCCACCAAACCCTACGGGATTGTCCTGGATGTAGCTGCAAAGAGTGGGATTTAGCTGTACAGAGGAGGCATATGCCATCGAGTCAAATAGCTCGTCACATCTTCCCCCCAGACTACTCACTGGGCAAACGCATCTACAGCACTACCCAGAGCAGGAGCAGACTGCTAGTAAATGAAGGACTATCTCAAAAGAGAGGAGAGAAAAGAAAGTGGGAAACCTTGGGGAAACTCTTCCTCTTTTATATGGAATTAAAGGGGGAAAACCATGACTCCTCTTCATTAAATGGACAACTGATGCCCATTTCAGATGTAAACCCTGTTTGACTTTCCATCCCATATCCTGCCTTTGCAGAAAGATCTATCACACACAGGTACCACTTCATCCCCAGCTGATCCCAAGTGTCCAGGTGCCCTGAAATGTTGGACTTGCACAATGAATGTTGCTGATGTTGCAATTTTACTCTTTTGATCATCTATGACCTATTTTTAAGCCCCTCCAATAGCCAGCACTTCCAGCACCTTCTCCATGTAGGCTATTTTTAGAAAGCACACTTCATACTTACACTTACATCTGTCATCAGGAGATCTAAAGCCAACATCTTATTTATGTTACTGTACTTTCACACATTGTCAGACCTGCATTTCAGCTGAAGTTTGATGCTGTGTTGGAGGTCATGTCTGTGGTAGCATTTGGATAGGCAGCCTTCTAATACAGGCTCTGAACACCAGCTCCAAGTGCACTGGCCAGGGAAGGAGTCACCGCTATTTTGCCACCCTCCCAGCACCAGGATAGGTGGAGGAAAAGACCAAGTGCTCTCTTTGAAACAGTGAAATGTGGTGGAAAGGGCTAGAGAACTAGAACTCACCTTGGATAGCCTTTGAACTGCTAATGAGGAATGATCAGACATAGAGCTTTTTATTTTTAACTAAGGGCATATTTTTAAAAGCCCAGCACACAAAGAGCAAGCCTCTTTGTGTAGAGGCTCCCAAGTAACATATGGGAAGGTTACACAAAACGTGTCAATTTTAAGTAGAACATTTTCCCTTCTATACAAAGTCCTGTCTTTCATAGAAGTCTCACAAGAGGCAGAGGGTGTCACTCATCACAGCTGAGAGACACAAATCTGACTTTCCTTCAGGTAAGGTTGGTGCAATGTGGCTATCCATTGTTATTTATATAGTTCAGAGAGTATCTGTACTACTGCCTCCTTTATATTTTGCCTTGAGATTTGTCTATAAGGCTAGAAATAGACCAACAGGTCATACAGGAGAAGAAGCAGGTCCTGGGACAAGCCTGGACTTGGGACAAGGAGAGCAGGCATGGGTTACCCAGTCCCAGAAGCCTCCTGTGACATGTGGAATGGCTCGAGTCACATCCTCGGCTTCAGAGCAGACACAGCCATTAGCCCCATTTCCCAAGGGAGGAGACAGAGAATGATAGTAAAAGCAACCATTCTGGGCCAGACCAAACACCTATCTAGTTTTATTTGGTATCCTCTACATTTCTGTTTTTGGAAATTATAGGGCAGCAATAAACCCATAGGATCATTAATGATGCTGATAATTTCAATTCCAATTAGCAGGCTTAGAAATCAGTATGGAAAGGGCACCAGGAACCGCCTGTGAAAGCCCAGTTTTGTTGCACTGCCCAGGATTTCAGAACAAATTCTGTAAAAACATGCAGGCTTAATGCCTGTTCATTTTATACAGTTCTTTAATTTTGCTCTGTCCTGTGTATGGAAACAACCAGACAGCACAGCTCTAACCCACAGCATATCACTGTACCATAAGCCTGGTGTTGCTGCTGGCTGGTGAGCAATGGATCTGGCTGGAGGAAGGCAGCAGGATCTCTCCCTAAGCCCTTAGCCCTTTTCCTGGATATTGTTGTTAAATCCTTACCTCCCCTCTGGATGATGGGTTATGGAAACTATCACATGTAGTCTGTGACTGTAGCCTGAGACTTAGTGTGGGTTGCTGCTGTCCTGGTAGGGAATTTAACAGCTGCACAGCTGCAGGATTTCACTACAATCTTCATGTAAATTATACTGTGTAAAAAATAAGGGTGTTTCAGCCAGTTTTTGGAAACAATGCAGCCCATTTCAGGCATTGCAGTTGTTTGGATGAATGGGACATTTCTTGTGCCAGGCCTGTGGGTGGAAGTGTGGGCAGAGGTGGAATTACAGGGCATTTTTTCCACCTGTTCCTGCCTGGCACGTAACCTCACCATGGACAACCCCCTGTGTGTGAAAGCCTGGCTGAACAGCATCCCATGGGGATCTTGGTTCAATCTCTCTGTAAGGATGATTAAATACAGCAGGGACTTGTACTGGATTAAACCACCTCTCCTCTGTTCCTGTCAGCCAGGTCTTCATCAAAATCCATTCCCTGAAATTTACAGGCAAGACCCTGTACACAGCAATCCGTGTCCTGCCTGCACACTCATTCCTTGGTGTTCAGCCCCAGGAACAGCTTTTGACTATTTTCTAAAGGACAAAATGTTGAGGTGCCAGCAGAGCAGGAAAAACAATGAGAATGCCAGAGCTGAGCATAAGGACTGTGTTAAAGCCCATCAAAATTTTTGCCTGTACCCCTTCTTTCCATAGCATCCAGCCTGCAACAGCTTCATCATCCCCAGACACATTTTGCTGGCAAGAGGAGTTCACATCATTACAGAACCAGGCAGGGCCCCATGAATTACTGCCCTTTTGTGACATGTTATGACACAGTGTGAATGACATCACACCCCCAAGAAGCATTACATTTTCAGTGATTCCTTTGTCTAATTTGAAAGGCCAAACACTAAGAATATTCACCTGGAAAAGACATCACAGTAGAGAAAGGCAAAATCTGTCTGCCTGGTTCAAAGCCTGGGTTTCCCTTTTTGAAATGGAATTACATCATGCTAGAAAATAATCACTAGGGGATTCAAGGGCCAAGACACAGGATTACCCACTGGAGACCCCTTTGTGAATCCCACAAACACTTTACGAGGTGGGAAAAAGTTTTTGTCATCTTCTGTTGCATGGAATTCCATAGCTACATTACATCCCCAATATCCACCAAAAGATATTGAGGCTAAAAAGTCAAGCACTCAAAAAGCTGGTTACAGGAAGAAATTAAGGTGATCTTGTCTGTTACAAGAATTCTTTAATTACATGATGCCATACTACTTTTTCCCCCAAGCCTCCATTTTATTCAATAAGAAGATTTTGAGGGAAACCTTACTTTTCTCCCACACACTGGATGTCCCAGGTCCCAAATGCTGTGACTGCCTGTGGGGCTCTGCACTAGGTCCTTTCAGTGAGATTTGGCAGGAGGCAGAGACCCAAAAAGGAGGCCTCTGCCCTTCAACTGCTGAGGGGCTCAGTGGGTTGTCCCAAGCCATTCAGCAAGCAGAGGATGCTGAGGCCCAGGTCCTCACTCTAAGCTCTGCCAGTGAAGACACTCTGGCAGTGGAAGACAAAGTCCCAGCCCTATTTTAGGTCCTGCACAGGACATGTTTTTGTGTTCAGGTCCTTCTGCCCTGTTTTTTCCTAGACCCATCCTACAGCAAGTTTCTTCACTCTCTGTCCCTCACTGCTGACTCTTTGCTTGTGCTGGCTCTTTTTCCAGTCTCAGTTCTCCCCCAATGCACTTGGCTACCTCTCAAGTTCTTCCATTTTCTCTAAGTTCACCATTCCTGTGTCATTGTCCTCCTACCCCCACAGCATCTGTCTCAGTGCTTTCTCCACCAGGTCCTTGTGCCAGACTACCTCAACCATTCTTCTTAGAGGAAGTCTTTGCCTTGTCTTGAATTGATACTTATCCTAAAGTTTTGGTTTATGAAAAGATAAAGTGCTGGTTTGGGGTGCTTTTTTTTGAGAAGCTTTTCTTAGGTAATGTAGCAGGCCCTGGCAGCTGCAGCTGTCCCTCAGCCAGCATTGCATGAAATAGCCTTCCCTTTATCCTCAAAGGTTCACATGTGGGATAGCCTGGCTTCCCTTCAAGTCACTGCCAATAATAGGTGTAATGTATTCCCTTTCCCAGGGCTGTACCCACAACAGGAGAGTTGGATCAGCTGTTCCCAGACCAGAGGGGCTCCCAGAGCACAAAAACTATCACCCAGAGCATGTGCTCTGCACCCCATACCCCACCCCACATGAGGGTGGGCATTTGGGGAACCTGTCCCCACACACAAAACCTGAGTGTTTTCTAACCTGTCTGTATGGCATGTCTCACCCAAGAAACATATGATATATTACCTTTCCAATTAACCATTTTTAAGCATTTCAGGAGCCACAGTGAAGGCATCTGGCTGAACTAAGCAAACCCATATATCTGGTGTTGGTTCAGCTTCTGATCTACAGACACGATATGAAAGAACCAATTGAGGAGTCGAAGGAGCATATTACTGCAGACAACAGAGAACTTCCCTTAAGTGGCCAGATCACATCCTTTCCTCTCTCCCTCCACTTGGTTTCCCTGTGCAGGCATAGATAAAAGACCTCACTTCTTCAAGTTCCAGTCTCACCTGCCTCTGGATAAAACACACAAGCAAGAATATCCATAAGCAAACACTCCATGCTTGTTTGCTTTTTCTCCCAAGACTAATTTTTTGGGGATTTAACTCCCAGAGCCCCTAGTGTACTCCCTGTAGGCTACAGTGTCTTGAGAAAAACTTCTTTTCTTTTTGAGGAACTCCTATAAGCATCCACAAAGTGTTTCCACTGCAGTGCACCCTTCTCAATTCACCCACAGACAACCTGATAGCTTGGAGGTTGCTGATTGCCCTACATACTTTGTCTGTGGTGCTGACTGTCATTTTACCATTTCTTTGTGGTCCTCTGCCTATCTTGAATCATTTTGCTTCAGACTGTGGAGTTTTTTGGAGGTGAGTGTTCACCCACGGAGCACCCAGCACTGCCATGCTCTGGGTAGAAAGCAGACAGTGACATTGCATCTTCCCCCCAGGTTTTGCATGGAAAAACTCTCAGGGAACATTGCAGCTGCTCACTGCTGCAAAAGTGACACCTTTCCATCAATATATTTCATCTTTTGTGGTCTGTTCCAGCTGGGAGCTCACTGACACAGAGGAGCAGGAAACAAACCACAGTCTAAACATCAGATGGTGCAGCAGAGACAGGAAGGAGTGTTCCACAGAGCAGCTCCCACCTTACCTGTGCTTTATTACCAGAGCAGTCTGCTGACACTGCACCTGCTGCTTCTAAAAAGTGGTAGAGGAAATCTTATAATATACCCAGCTATTACATTACCACCCACGTGGCACGGAGCAAAGAACTGCACAAAGCCCCCAGAGACAGATTGCTAGGTTATAAATAGATGCAGGACCTACATAGCTGGAGTGACTAGTAGCTGCAGAGCAGGACTCCAAATTAATGACATTTATGAAGTTTCTGGCTGCAGCTGGTTTGATGGCTGGAAATAACTGGCTCTGCAGAGTGGGCAGCAGCAGCTTCCCTCCGAGTGCCGGCAGTGAAAGCGAGACAGGAACAGGCACATCCAGTCAAGGAAGCTTGGTGGAACACGTGCAAACCAAATCAAAGGCATGTGGAGGAGGGAAAGTCATTTTATGGAAAATGGTCCACTTTCAGGGAATGTTACATTCACAGCACACCTGTATGCAATCCCAAAGCCTGTACTGTTCATCCACAGAAAGCCAAGCAGTGAAACAGATCCAAAGGCAACATGGACAGAAAATGAAGGTGTTTGATCTATTTGTTCAATCCAATCCTCATTTCTTCTGCCTGTGCAAATGGTTCTGACTCCTCTTCATAAGTAATTTAATTAAAAAAAAAAAAAAAGG
>WBMY01002126.1:440991-473192 GCA_013397315.1 Donacobius atricapilla
GGGGGGGGAGTGATTTTCCCATAGTTTTAACCACATTTACACCATAAAAACCCTCGCCTTGTGCTCAGGATGCACATTCCCTGAATCACTGGTTTGAGCCACAGCTCAGTACCCCACTTCAGACATTCCTGGGAGAGGAACATTTGTCACCCACTGTGCGATGGCTGGGCTGAGAGCGCAAACCCACCCTCTGTGCCTGGGCGGGTGTGTTGGACAGGAAGGCACCTACTCCCATCCATTGGTTTGTTTGCACATGAAGAGTCATTAGAGGCTGGGCAACAACTGCATCCACCAGATTAACTGAGGGGGTTTTTGACAGAATAACAAGAAAGGAAAATGGTTTTCAATATCATTATTGTCACATTTCAGCGTTTAGAATCTGCCGAAATAAAGATTATTTTATACCTGATGAGCTGCTCCCAACAGCCTGTGAGATCCAACACAGTGCACTGTGTCACGCTAACTTCCCTTAGGCCTGTTCTCACCTGAACCAGTACACAGTGACTGAACTAGTTCAAAAAAATCCCAACCACAACCCAAAACCCCACTAAACTAACTTAAATCAGCTTGTATTTGCAGTGAGACAACAGCAAGCCAGCAGATGGCTATGACAGATTAGCTGAGGAGAGGCAATCTGGACTTTTCCAAACCTTATGTAATACAGCTTCATATTTTGGCTGAGGTTTTAACACCTTCCTAGCTCCAAGAGTTTGCAGTAGCATTTTTCCTTCATGGGATACATCCCTTGAAGCCAGCTCTGACTGAGGGAAGCAGACATTTGTACTGACATAGCGCTGGGAACTCTCAGATGGGATTCAGTCACATTGTGCTGTGGCCACATATATTTATCCTCCTGGCTGTAGTCCATATCTCTATATTCTTACCCTGAAATACTGGTTGTCTAAATAGCACAGCAAGTATATTCTGGTTTCTAAGAAAGTCTTCCTTAGGCATTTAAATTTTACATATTACGTAGGAACTATAGATAGCTGGGTTGCAGAGATTTCCCATAAGCCATGGATACCAGCACTGGAAATGGAGGATAAGGGCACTTGAGCTTCTCTAAGATTATGGGCCTTACTGACTCACAAACAACCCATTTCAGGACCTTCCTACCCCTTAAATATATGTATTGCATTTTATGGAATCATGGGTCTTCTTCCCTGCACATGCAGCCTCATCCCTTTCCTTTATTACCCCAAAGTCTTGAGTGAAAGTCCCTCCTTCAGCAGGAAGTGCCCCACAATGGACAGTATCTTACAAACAAACTCTTGGTTTCACATCTAGTCAAATATTAAAGAGGTTAGGAAACAAATCAGTCTCGCATCCCCAGGCTAACAGAGACATCGTGCCTCTTTTCTTTTTCATAGCTCCTTCCCCAAACCCCAGGTCTTCTGGGATTTTTAGTTGGTTTGTCGGGTTTTTTGTTGGTTTGGAGATTTTTTTGCCTTTTAACCCTATTTCAGCATAAATCCCTTCTTCTCCATAACCCTCCATGCTCAGTTAATCCTTTTAACATTTTCTGGATCCTCCCAGCACTACCCTATCCTGTGTCTACTTCAAATTCAGGAGCAAATACATGATCCCACTCTTTCTTTTCCTTCTCCCTCCTGGCAGTCCCTGAAATGTTTTTTGTCTCAATGGATCCACTGCTTTCAGCTTCCTAAAGCCCCTGCCACACATAGAATCTAGAATCTCAGAGTGGTGTGGATCAAAAGGGGCCATAAAGATCATCCAGTTCCAACCCACTGTCATGGGCAGGGACATCTTCCACCAGACCAGGCTGCTCAAAGCCCAGCCTAACCTTGACCACTTCCAGGGATGGGACATCCCCAGCTTCTCTGGCCATCCTCTGCCAGTGCCTCACCGCCCTCACAGCTCAGAACTTCTTCCTAATATCCAATCCAAAGCTATTCTCTTTCAGTTTAAAGCTGTTCCCCCATGTCCCATCAGTACTTTTCCTTGTAAAAGGTCCCTCTCCAGCTCTCTTACAGACCCTTTCAGGTACTGGAAGGTGCTATAAGGTCTCTCCAGAGCTTCTCTTCTCCTGTCCTCCTTAACCCACNATGCTCAGTTAATCCTTTTAACATTCTCTGGATCCTTCCAGCACTACCCTATCCTATTTCTCTGTCTACTTCAAATTCAGGAGCAAATACATGATCCCCATTCTTTCTCTCTCTTTTCCTTCTCCCTTCTGGCGGTCCCTGAAATGTTTTTCTTCTCAATAGATCCACTGCTTTCAGCTTCCTAAAGCCCCTGCCACACATAGAATCTAGAATCTCAGAGTGGTGTGGATCAAAAGGGGCCATAAAGATGATCCAGTTCCAACCCACTGTCATGGGCAGGGACATCTTCCACCAGACCAGGCTGCTCAAAGCCCAGCCTAACCTTGACCACTTCCAGGGATGGGACATCCCCAGCTTCTCTGGGCAACCTCTGCCAGTGCCTCACCACCCTCACAGCTCAGAGCTTCTTCCTAATATCCAATCCAAAGCTATTCTCTTTCAGTTTAAAGCTGTTCCCCCACGTCCCATCAGTACTTTTCCTTGTAAAAGGTCCCTCTCCAGCTCTCTTACAGACCCTTTCAGGTACTGGAAGGTGCTATAAGGTCTCTCCAGAGCTTCTCTTCTCCTGTCCTCCTTAACCCACCTGCCCTTGCTTACTGAAGGCCATAACATTTTTATTGAGCATTTTGAGTTGCCAGCCAACCTGGGCAGTGTCCAGCAGGCTGTGCTGGAGGAGATGGGAGCACAGCTTGGCATTGCATGCAGTGAGGATGTCCGAAGGAGCCGTGCAGTGGGAATGCCTGGCCAACCAGCCCAGGAAGTGGGCACACCAAGCTGAGTATATCGCTGGGCTTGTGGAGCCAACACACCTCCGGCTTCCAGAAAAGCTTAAATGTCTGCTAGTCAGAGCTGACAGGCTGGAGCTGGTAGTGCTAATAGCAGGCCTAAAATTGCTTCCCCCTGGGAATCCAGAGTGCATGGCTCTATTGTCAGGACTTCTCATTTCCAGTGGAGTCATAAGGTGTTTTATCTATAAAAAACACCTGATCTCATGAAAGTTTTCAAAGAAATCTTCTGGCAGTTCCAGCTGTTACTAAAGTGCTTCAGATTATGTTTCATACAGAATATAAGTATAGTAATATACAAACAAGCCCCAGACTCTCCCATGGAAATAGCACCTGCAGTGTCCTGTGATAAATGCTGCCCTTTCGCAGCCTGAGCTTCTCATTCAGTTCCTGCACATAGAATACAAGCTGGGACTGGGGACTGTGGAAATATAACACAAAGCAGATTTTGGAAAGGTTAGCATGGGCAGGTAAAGTTTTGCACCCTAGCTTTCCCCACAGCTGGTAACATTGTCTGGAAGCAGCCAAGCAGATTCCCCAGTGGACCTTTCCCTCCCTGTGGCTCCCTGGAGAGCATAAGGAGGAGCTGAAGATACTGAAAACATTGGGCACATGTTAGGTTAAAAAAATACCTTTTAGCCTGCTCAATCCAGCAGTATTTTAGACATTGTGATCCAAAAACCTGGCCCTGTTTCCAGTCCTGCCACTCATCTGCTGTCTAAAGTTGTGACTTGCTTTCCCACTGGTGACATTTCTCTTCTCTCTGGAAAGCCCTCAAGTGCTGATAAGAGCATGCAATGAGAGCTAGTGTGGTGCTAACTGGAACAAGTACCAGAAAGAAAGAAGAAAATATTTCTTTCATTACTATTTTGCCCTGTTGCTTTTAAGGCCACCTCATCTCACACATCTTGAAAAAGACGCAGTAAGGCTGAAGCAAAATTGTTGCCTTAATCTGCAGCTAAAATATTTAGTGGGAAAAACCCCCAGCTGTTTCAGGAGTGATTGTTGCTAACATCTCAGTGAAATCTAAAACAGTCCACCTCAAAAATACAAATTTATAATCATTTGGGCCTCAGGCAATGCAGTCTAGAAAAATTGTAGCAGGAGCTGACAGAAAATGTCATGCTGCTCTGTGTAGGGAGAACAACTAAAAATAAAGTAATATCAAAGCTGAGACTACTGCGTCATGCTCTTTGGACATTGTTTTGATCTTTCAGTGTGCCAAAAGTAAGGCTCATAAATTATAGATGTTATTGGGAGCAGCATGTAAATAACACAAGACAGAAACAGGCTATTAGAGAGAAAGCAAGGAATAAAGAAAGATGGAAAAAATTGAGACAGCAGGGGGAAACCAGTAAAATCTGTTCTTGGCTACAACTGTGTGTACAGAGAGCTTTTAATTGGAAGAAGTAGCTTTTTCTGTCAAATACAGCCCTGTGTTGTCATTGACATCCCACCAACAAATACAAATACATGAGTCAATGCTCTGAAAAAATGCAGGGCAGATTAATGTGTTATTATCTCCTACAGACTTCCAAAATCATGCAAGTGATCGGAGAAGATGAGATCTTGAAGCCTCCCTCTCTAACACAGCTTTCTCCTTCAGCATCATGACCATCATTTCAGCACTAGGATCTTGTTTCAGAGGTGTCAAACTGCCACAACTAAAATATGCCCATATTTTTTACATTATCAGCAACACTTTCAACCATTTCCTGACTCAAGGAGGCTATATCTTGACTCAATCTAGCAGATAGCAAGGATGAAAAAAATCAAACCAGAAACCAAGCGGTGACACTTTGGTACATGCGAGTGCTTTGACTCTTCATTTTGAACACCACAAATGGACAGCCCAAACTGCTGATCTAAATCTACTTCCTGCCATTTCACACTGCTAAAATATTTGACAGTGACACACACAAAAAAAAGGCACATAAAATTATGAGCTATCATTATTTAATAGCATTTTACTAAATACCCTAGTAATGAAGGGTCCACATTAGAAAAAAAAATTCTAAAAGCCCTTGGCTTCAAGAGGAGAAGTGAGCAACTGTACACTTGAAACAACATCAAAATCCCAAGCTGTAACACACAGCCAAGTGCAGAAGCTGTTAGCTAATAATACAAATTTAAATCCGAAATAACAGACAATTTAAAATTAATAAATAAATTTAACTCTAAATAAAGGGGGTTGGGTTTTTCTGAGGATACTGAGAAAGGAAAACAATACAGAAAGAATGGAGCTATCTGTAAAATTAAGAAAATACAGTAGTAGTTGATACAGAAATAGGTAAGAGACCACCGGCTCCTATCATATGGTGATGAAATATGGTATCATATGGTGATGAAATACCCTGTGTTATAAAAATAACAGGCGAAGGTTAACGAAAGCTAATGTGGAATTCAAGTTTTAAAAAGAGTTGTCCAAAGAGTTGTTTAGATGACTGAAGCTGAATCTTGAAACCTCTGAAGCTCCAGGAGAGGGCAAGAACAGGTATATCGTAGCAGAAAGGCACAGTTTGACCGAGACAAGAGGATGGCTGGTGAGGGGCTGGAACAGAGGTCACAGTTCTTACCCTTCTGCAATAACTTCCCTCCTGGACCTAAGAATGGCGACAGTACTAACCCATGTGGCACTCACCAAGTGGCTCTGAACCTGGGCAGACACCAAACCTCCAGCAGGTAATTAAGGATCCCTTCCAAACACAGGTGGGTTCTTCAGGCATTCTGAACAAATGGTCCTCACCCGGTGTTGCCATTTTTTGTCAGCTGCAGCACAAAAAATCACTCTCGATCCAGGGTTACAAATGACAGAGAGATCTGAGGGTCAGGAAGGAAGGAGGACAGGCAGTGATTGTTGCTGTCCTGAATTGCTGGTGAGACAAGAACAATATCTTGCTCTGGGAGAGGTGACTGAGTGGCTCTGTACCCCTGAGGGAGGGACCCAGGCCATGCTCACAGGGAACTAGCCACTATTAAAAAAGGCTTATGCCGATAGCAATTATCAATCCACTGTGACTTACTGTGATCAGCATAATCAAAGCATGCAAACAGGGGAATATCAAGAAGCCAAATAACCTCTCATTTGGCTCTGTTGCAGCTACTGCTGTGCTGCATTCTGGTATCCACATGCCTAGAAAGCAGTCAGGAAACTGATGGGTTCAGTGGATAATGAAAACAGTTAAAAATGGAGGGATGTACACAGCTCAGCCTGGAGTATTTATGAAAAAAAAACATTATAAGACTTTTCTTCACAGTTTAATCACCAATTTCCACAACTGCCATAACTAATGACTCTCACATTCAGCAAACAAAAATATAGTGGGAATCGACTGATGGAAGATGAATCTAGGCCAATTTATCCTAGAAATAAAACACATAGCAAGGGTGGAATGACTGGGATTAGGATCATGTATCCCATACCTTGTGATGGATCTTCAGCAGAGGGAAAAAAACTCATCATCTGAAAGCTATGCTCTAGACCAGTTCTGAAGTAGACTTTGTGTTATAGTTAAATCTGGGGAAATTTTTCTGACCTTTGCAACACCAGAGCTAATCACTTCTCATATCCTTATTTTTCTCCAAACAGTTCTGCTTGTAAACATAAAGTCTTAAAATGGAAATTGGTATTGTTGCCCCAAATACATACTTTCCATTCATTTTAAGTCTCCTGTGTTATCCCATGACCTCACAGTAGCTCCATATGGATATATGTTTGTACATCTGTTAGGCTGACTACTGAAAGAGTAGTTTCTTGGAAGTAAAAGATGTACACCTGAAGGCCAGACTATATATTAAGCTGTCTCTTACCTATGATATTCTTCAGTGGGATGATAAAAAGAGCAATTTGGTTTTAAAACTTGAGAAAATGCTGCAGATGTTTATCAAACCTTATCCATAATTGCCACTGTCAGCAAGTGTGGTCATCCTGAGGAACGGGTGGATGAAACACTTTTCAGGAGGAAAAGAGCTCACCACCAGCCTGCTGTAGGTGAACTGACTCTGAGAAAGGTACAGGGAAATGAGGATCATTTTGCAATTCCAGACAAGCAGAGCGCAGATTCAGGTTAGAGTCAAGAACCAGGAAACACACCAAACGAAACCAAGTAGGTGAGCATCTATCTCCAAAAGTGCCACAAGAGTGTTGACAAGACAGTGTTGTTTCACAGTTATGGATTTGTCCATGGCAAATTTGCCCATACCTCTGCCCATGGCAGACCAAGTCCCAGCCACAGTTTACCCCTCTTTGGATCTGATTCTCTGCTGAAATAACTCAGCTGAGCATTTGCCTTTGGGTTGTTGCAGAAAATAGGAAGCAAAAGCTACTATATAATTGTAATCAGTAAAAAGAATAAAAAATTTCAGGATTATTACTTGCTTCTAAAGGGATAATTGGAGGCCTTAAAAATCAAGGCTTGGCTGGCAGGAGGAATAATCTAGAAAAGAAGACTCTAGTTGCTTTATTTCCATGTGTGGAAGGAAGAGCAGTGTCTTTAAAGGCTGCCAGTTTAACAGGGGTGCATTCACTGATATGTACAACTCACTGCTACCGTGGGTCAGTACAGGCAGTGTGAAAGTCAAGGGCAGAGATTTCATGTACACACACTCAGCCTACTGCACAAAAATCTCCTTGGATGCTGCAAACAAAGGGGAAGGGACAGCAGACAAGTAATCACCGATCTCTTCTTGCACTACTAATTCAAGAGCACACATTATGCTGGTTTTTCTTAATGAAGTGCCTCTATCTATTTTCTGTGCCCACATATGTTGTTTCTTCTTTTGGCAGATTGAATGCCTGCCATTCAGTCACTGGGAGGATTTGCCAGGATAGACCAGCAGACATTTTTGTAGTCTGAAGAGGGAGATCAGGATTCCAATCCCCATTTTATAGCGGTGCTTCTGCTATTTTCAGAGAAGAGAAAGAGCTATATGATTTTCTAAGATCACCACAAACAGAACTCTGCTCCAAATTTTTGTGGAGTTCTTCTCCTTGTTCCGGCTGCAAAATATGCATTGTATATCCTCTGATAGTTCAAGTGAATTAAGTCCCGTTTTACAAATGGAAAATACAGCAGTCAGCAAAAAGGATGAAGCATGCATTTTATATAAAAGCTTCATTTAATGTCCTTTGAAACCAATGCAAAGCCCTGCATTGACGTCAGTGAGCTTTCAGTCAGACTCATACCACTGTAAATGTAAATTCAAGCTTTCCAGTAGTAGAACTCATGTAATAAACCCCATTTTTGATGTACTGAACAGTGCAATCAGGCTCCCCTTTGATCATCCACAGCAATCTCCTTCTGTGGGTTTTAAAGCACGTTATGAAGGGAGGAAAGCATCATCAGCCTCCATTTACAAGTTAGAAAGAAGATGCAGGAGGAGACAAAATGATTAGCAAGGCTGGCTACTACGTCAGTACAGAAATGAGAATATAACACACGCTTCCTGACACCAAACTGGGCTCTTATTAGATAAGTCACACTGATAAGAGGTTCTAATTTCTTACTGATACGTCAAATAATCCTTCCTCTTTATCTTCCTAGGCAGAGCTTTCTGCTGGAGCAAGCTCCTAAAGCTTCTGACACAAATTCCAGTTGACACAGAGGTTAAAAACCCCGCAACGAAGCAAAATGAGCCAAGAAAAAAGGGACCCTCCCCGAGTCAAAAACAAAAATGAAATGGTGCACAGTCCTTGTAAAATAAAAATGGAAAATTTGGTTTTGAAAATTGCATATTGCTTTGGCCAATTTTAACACTTTGTGCTAGCCTTACACAGTGCATAGGTGTAAAGAGGACTAAATTTTGATCCATTTGTGTTAGGTGAAGCAAGCACATAATTATCTAGTCCTTTAAAAATCAGATTCATTCAAATAAAGCCCTTATCTAATATTTTATGCATTATTTCCCCTGCTCAAAACCTACAGCACTGTCTTGCACTGACAGTGATTTGCAAGTAGTTTGCTTTCCCTAGATTTCAACAGACAGCATGAAGAAAGTAGCATGATATTGCTTGCCAGAGATCCTCATCATTTATGTGAGAAAAACCTGATTAATTAATCAGACTTTATTTAAGCACAGAAGAGGGAAGGAAAGTGGAGGTACACAGGCACTCCAAAAGAGACTCTGTAAGAAAGTGTTATTTTTAATATAAAAGATTGGCTCATAGCGCAGTGTTCAAAGTCAGAAGGACTTTAAACATACCTTCTATTTCTGTGAGCAGAGCAGTCATAATCAGGAGAGCTGGAGCCCACTGCTGCTCGTGCATCTGCACCAAGCCTGTTTATGTAAGCTGCCAAGCATTACTCTACACAAAATCACAGAGCACAGAGTTTGTAAACAGGCAGGGAGAGCGGTGGTGCCAGGGACACGCACATGCACATCCTGCAGCTGCTCTCCAAGACGAGTGGGAAATGCTGTGTGCTGAACTACCTGAACTTGGCATGCAGAGGCGCCTCCGCAAGCCGAACCCAAAGCTGCCAGATAAATGTTCCCTCGGATGTGTCCCTGCACATCGGCGTGACATCCCCTGGCAGGTTCAGTTAGGCTCAAGTGCTGGGTATTACCTATGTGCACCCCTGCAGCACCACGGCTCCTGTCCTTCCCCTCTCCCAGGCCTGGGAGGAGAGCGGCGGCTGCACCGCAGCGAGCTGCGCTGGAGGCCGGGGTGAGCCAGGGGGCTTTCACTAAGGAAATTAACACCCTGGGCCAACTAATGTCTCTCTTTTTTGGTGGGCAGTTGTACCTCTTTTGTCATCTCCCTCGCTGGGGGACGGAGGCTGCACCCCAAGCCCTCCCGCTATGTTCTCCTGCTGCTCTGCCAGAGCCCAGGTTCTGCCCGGGGACACGGGGCACTGACATGCAGATCCCAAAACAGCAGTGCATCTTTCCATGTTATGGGGCATACAGCACCGGCCCAGCTACTGCAACAGTCCTCCCATGTCTCCAGCAATCTGTTTCTCTAGGGTGCTGTTATGTTTTTCCCCCAAATCCAGTCCCTTTCCTTAGCTATTTCCTATTCATCTGGATGACCACGAGCAATAACTTTCCTCTGTGTCAGAGGAAAACCTTCCTTTGGATTGTTTGTGCCTTGCCCCAGAGGGGTCTCAGATGGCTCAGAGACCTGGCTGACAGCTTCACTGGCATGAAACACATGAGGATCCTTTATGCAGATGGCATCTGAGATAACACGGTCTGTTTGGACCTAAGGAGGCCAAAATCTCAAACTATTTTAAAAGAGACTGTTCAGATGCAGCTAGCGGACTAACAAGTCTGGGGAGCAGGTCTGTGTCCCTTTCTTGCTGGATAGTGGTGATGGGGCTTGTTCACACCTCACAGATGAACGGTTCATACATTCAGACAAAAAATATAAAGGCCATCTGTATTTATTTGCAGCAGTGCTTTCATAAGAACTGCCTGGAGCAGTTATGTTAGGATTGTGTCTCCACAGAATTTACTAATCACCCACAAAATACATACATTTCTCCCCTGGGACTCATTAAGAGGGCTGGGGGTAGATGGGGCTGAGCCTACCCTTCCTGGTGACAGGTGGGAAAGGGAGCTTTTGCCTACTGGAAAGGCTTGGAAATCACTGCCAGAGCAGGCTGTGATTTAATACTAGGAAAAACTGTATCCCCTCAGTAAATGTGCTTGGACTAGATTTTATGTAAGCAAACTCAGAAAAACCTTACTCATTCTTATGTCACTAATCCAGGCACCTCATAATTTGCAGAGGGTGGGGGAAGGAGAGGAAAATCGACACACTGCTGCTTGCCAGCCAAAACACAGCACTGATTTCCCACTGCTCGGATTTCATTAATTTTCTGTAAGACAACAGCAGAGTATTTACCAATACACAGGAAGCCACACACATCCCCCTGCAGGCTTTTATTGCCTTTGCTTATCAATAACTCTGTGTCTAACTGGACGTCTGTGCATAGGCTGATGGAGAGGCACAGCTCTCTTGACACACCACGTTTTAATGGCCATAATGAAATGAAAGCATGCCAGCGGCTGCCATAGGGACATCATCCCTCTAATTTCTGTGTTGTTAAAGCTCAAACATTTTACAGATCAGGATGTAGTGTCTTAATGTATCCTAGAGACAAGTCAGGATCCTCTGCATCCTTGTGCCTTCCCTGCTCTTGCCAACACAGCACAGTCATTATCTCCTCCGCTTTTCCATCCTTCCTTCTACCCACAAACACTTCAGAGGCATTGAGTAATTCAGTCACCAATTCTCAGAGCTGCCTCCTTACCCGCTGTGAGAGCGTCCTTCTGAAGAAAAGCAAACAACTGCAGACTGTCTTTGAGGAAGTAAGACAGCCTGAGTGCACGAAATGTAGGATCTCTTGATCAGCAGGAACACACCTGGACCAAGCCCCAACACATGTCAGACCAACAGAGTCCCACTCCGAGATTTGGTAAGCTTCAGCCTCATGAAGCAATGGATGTATTTTTGTCGACCACTTTAAGGACCCAAAAACCATCTCTGCATAAGCAGAAAAGTAACCAGTTGCTAAAACCTTTCCCAGGAACCGCATTACCCTCAGACACAATGATCTCATCATGCTGGTTGCTGGCTTTGTGGTTGCCTTTAACAGCTCCTGGTTCTCTCATTCCTCTTTCCCTAGGAATGCTGCAGTTTTCACACACAGGCACGTAACTGTCAAGGCCAAATGCTGACATCTACTCTGTCCAAAGTTATTGCCCCACAAGCACACCACCGTGTCATCAAAAAGTCCCAGCACCCACAAATCTGTCTCATTCCTCCTTAGTCAGGTCCTACAAGACTTTAGGACCGCAGACAGCAGGAAGGAACTGAACAAACACATCCACCAAGCAAGCAAAACCAGAAATATTCACCAAAAAGTTTCTGAATGTTCTGACTTTTAGAAACCTTGGTACTAAGCTGGACCCTTTGCTGCCAGTTGTGGAAACTAAAAGATAATGTCCTGACCTTTCTGGCCTATCGCTTGGTGTTTGGTCAGAAGGTCTCCCTGCATCTTCAGCAGGGAGTAGTCACCATCCAAATTTTGCTTTACTGACTTTCACACAGAGCTCCCTCCAACTAGCATCCCCCTCACCCATCCAGGGGTGGGAAATGCCTGTACCATCAGCCCGGACGCATCCTGCTCACAGCAGCGCTTTCACACAGCACCCTCAGCTTTCCAGCTGGAAATGGCAGAACCTCCTCCCTCCAAGGAAAGGGGAAGAGGAAGGTGAGGACTCCTCCCTCCCTGGTCATACCCTGCTGTAACCCTTCAAGAAAACCCAGTATAAGCTCAGGGGAGCTCCACCCTGCATATTTACCTGTTTGGTCTCCACCAGGCAGAAGATGTGGACTTGGGATTATGAGAACCTGAAGGATGGTGACAAATGCTCCCAGCTCTGCCCCGCCACAGCCACAAAAAGAGAAAAAGTCAGTTTGGAACTCCTCCCGAGGAAGCCAACTCTTTGTTTTCTGGTGTATAATCAAACCCCCAAACCTAGCCCCCCATGTAAGTCACCCACCCCTCTCTGTCAGGAGTGTTTCACGACAGCAGCTGCTTTAGCCACTTCCAGCAATGAATGCATGAAAACTGACACCAAATTTCATGAGCCTTAGCTGTGCTATGATTCACTCTCCTGCAATTATTGTAATTTAATGATATTGTTGTATTTTGATCCTATTGCATCTAATTAGATAAGACAGAGGATTATGATGAGACTGTACCTCACACCAGTCAATGACTATTTAGTTTTACGTGACATCCAGCATTTTAGTTCTCATTTAATTTCAGCTTTACTCCATGTTCATATCACATTTCTAATGAAAGGCTGGATTCCTGTCTGTAAGCCTGGGGAACACAGCCCCCCGAGAGCAGAGGCAGCACAGCAGCCACATCTCACCATTCTTCGTCACCAAGGTTTGAGTCAGGAGTGTCTGCAAACTTGGCAGGGGAAATCAGGCTGAGGACATGGTGACACAGACTTCAGTAACTCAGTATTGGCACATCATAGGTGCATAAAACAGCGTCTCATCCTTACTGAGCATCCCCCTTAGCAAGGGAAAGCATCGGGAATGTCAGGATCTCTTGGGAAGAGAACCCACCACTGTGTTAGGATGAACTAGGACTTTTTCACAGTATCTGGTGTAGCCATTCTTGGGCTACAATTATGGATGTCCCAGACCTAAGGTTGTTTCCGAGTCACTTTTTAAGCTCTGCATAACAATTGTATCAATCCATCATTTTCACTGGTGGCAATTTTCATTCACAACTGCTCACTTCCACTCTTTCCAATCAGTTAGAAAATGTTATTTCTTGAGCAATCTCAGCCATAACCTATGTCCTCCTAACCAAGTCCCTGCTTTGCTATCAACAAGGGACAGATGTGGAGAGAGCATCATGGTTCTGCTTATTATCCAGAAAACTACTTATTCCTTAAATGTCTTAAATTTGCTTCTTTTGAGGTATTTAATTCAACTTTTCTTGGCCCAAATTTTATGCTATAAAGAAACACTACTATTCAGTCCTGCCTGGCAGCAATTACTATGGCCCCAGTTTGCTTCAGGATTTATGAAAAGGCTTCTATAGGTTCTGGCAGCAGATTTGTTTGTTATTTTTATGGTATACTCATAGACTGCAAGTGATCACTGCAAGAGTGTTACTGCTAAAGAACTTCCTTCAGTCTGGCAGTAGCTCAGTTTCCCTGCCCATGCACACAGACCAAGAACAGCAATGCCTTTAAATTGAAACTGTGAAGACTGAGCTGCCAATCATTAAATTCCTTACATGCTAAAAAAAAAAAAAAAAAAAGGCATATTTGAATACAGGTCTGCAAGTTCCAGCCTCCAGCTGGGATTTTGTGATGCTGAAATCCATTCACTGCTGGCACATTTTTCATATGCCACAGGTATCTCTCAGCTTTTGGAAACCTACCTGGCTGGACTGGATTTGAGAAGGGACCTGACAATAAGATGGACTTACCCTGTCACCCTTCTGCTGGGCCACACACTCAACAGGAGATCAGAGTTAACACTCCAACTCAACATCAAAATTAGTTTTTCAAGGAGAAATTTTAAGACTACGCTGTCCACTAGGGAGGGAGGAGGTCACAGGAACAAGGTGCTTCAGAAATTGAATTTGTCAGGTCAGAATAGCTTATAGGTCAGGCATAAGGTTTACTTTTTTTCTGACTAGAAGTTAATTTAAGTTATTAATTGGAATTTCAAAACCCAGCATTGCCATCAGGACTGTAATGCTGTAAGTACATAAAAACCTCAACACAATTAAGGTAACAAGCCCTGTAAAGTACATTAATAAAATAATTACATTAAACAATTATGCCCTTATTTGCATTCAAAAAGAAGTCTTTTAGAGGCTTACTGAATAAAATTAAATAATAGAAATAAAATTAGTTTATCAGCTAGCTAGTCTGTGATTAGGAGGACACTAAACAGACTGGTTAAGTGTTTGTGGAGGATTATTTCTGTGGCATTCAACCTCAGGGTCAGGTAAGGAGAAGATGGTGAAGGAAGAAAGCTAAGCAAGAGAAAAATAAACAGGATGAACTTCCAGTTGTGGGAAAAGTACATTGTCAGTGGATTGAGGTGGGTCAAATTGTGAGCATGATTGATGCTCACCACGATCCATGGACTCAGGGACTACAATAAAGTGATAAAAAGCTGGTGCTAAACATGGCAAGGCTTAATCTGGATTAATTAGTAGCCACTTTCAAATAGACACACAGATTTTTGCTCAAACTGCCAGCATTAGTGAGTAACTTTGAAAGCATGAGTACAGAGAGGCAGCTATATTTTGTAATAACTCCGACACTGTGATTTTGATAACTAGATTGGAATTTGAACTTCCACTGATTTATTTTCCTGTGTTACAGTGGGGTTGATAAGGAAGAAAAAAGGACCACTTTTTCTGAGAAATACTGCACCCTGCCTGGAACAGGATAATCAAGAGGTCAAAACATAATAAGGAGGGGAGGGGAAAGATTCTTATCTCAGAATTTCCATTTATAGAACACAGAACCTGGGGACAGGAGCAAGAGGAACCAGGTGTGTGGAAAGATAATCAAAACTTCCAGGTCCTTGAGAGCTTCAGCTTCAGGTAGCACTTGCAGGGCTTTTGGGATCAGACATTTGAGAGGGTTTCACTTTGCAGAAGCTTGGAAGGTTTGGGAACTTCAGCCCCAAGGCAATAAAAAGGAAAATAAGACATTTCAAAGTAGATTTATTATTTAAAATCTACTCAAATTGCTAATTGCAAGGATGCTTTTGAGTAAAATGGGTTGCTTAAATGCTGTGGTCATAAGTCTGTAAAAATTTTGCTAGCAACTTTCAAAAAATGCTACAAACCTCAATAAAATAATTCTGAGGAGCCAACCCTAGTATCATCCATGCAGAACTAAAACTGTGCATACAAGACAAAAAATTCTGAAATTCTCAATTTAATAAAGAAAAGTTGCTGAAAAGTTATTTAAAGCAATACCTTTTATCTCATCAGTGGAATTATCTGCATGAAATGTAACCAATGTCCTTGATACCTGTCCTGACAAAAGGTGCTGATGCTTTTATGAGAAATAAGAGGTAAATTACCAACTAAATAATATATATCTCTGAATTACCAAAATATTAAAATCTCTTTGAGGCAAAATTTGCTTGCTTCTAACTTGACCTTATATGGTAGGTTCTCACAGGCAAAAAGTCTTATCATAATTATGAACCAGTTTGCTGTTTCCAGCACATTTTGAGCTGGTTTTCTGACACTGTATTGTGGGTCTTTCTACCAGCTTTTACTGCTTGTTCCCCTTTACCACAGAGAAATCAAATTCTATGTGTTGCTTTCTTCCCTTCTTGACTATATTAAACATCAAGCTTCCTTTAATTCCAGTCATCCCTACTAAATACTTAAACCCCTTTGCTGCATCTCTGAACGTTCCTGCTTTAATAACAAGCATTTCCACCCTGATACCGCACACAACACACCAAGTGTTTTCAGGGTGAATCCAGAGAGGTGCACCAAGGCAGGAAAGGAAACAGATGATCTTTAATATCCCTTCCAACCCAAACCATTCTGCGGTTCCATCATTTGCTCCTTAGGCCACAGCAGGACTTCCAACCTATCCACATTTTCTGCAAGCAGAACTGAGCCCTGAGATTTAACTCCCTTCCCTCATTGTACAGATGGAATGTTGAGAGTGAGAATTAAGACCACACTTCAACACATAAATGCCTGCCTGCCCAGAAAGTGGAGCAGAAACAAGGAAACCTCCCCTGACATGGGTGCAAGGTGAGATTCCCAAGGCAGGGAGATCAGCCCCAGCTGTAACCACTGCCCTGGCTGTGGCCAGCCCTGGGTCAGGATGTGTTTCAGGAGCTCACATCCCTGAGAGTGCGGGCACAGCATTGCTACAGCTGCAGCAGCTCCACCAGCTCCGTGGTTGATATTGGCTTGGAGTCAGCAGTTTCCAGGGCCTCCAGCTGGGTTGGATCCTCAGGGATATCCAACAGGGAATGTCCAGCTCAAACTCACTCTCAGCTCAACAGCAAATGAGCAGTTCACTTGTCAAGACTACAAACACAAAACTCCCCTAAGTCCTTCTCTTACACTTTCAGGGTATTGAGTGAAGGATTTTCCCAGTAAACACAGCTGAGTGCTTCTAGTCTGAGTGCTCCCCCAGAGGGGATCAGACAAGCATTAGGAAGGAAGAAAAGAAATACCTGTGTAGAGTTTGTTGTTAGAAACCGTCACCTAGAAGGGAAGCTTCACTTCCCTCAAAATCTGGCAGGCTGAAGAGACTGAAGTTTTGTTTGGGAAAGCCTGAAACTCTGCAGAGCCTCTGTAAATCAATTTTTTTTTTTAATGATTTCTCATGAGCATGAGAATACATCATTATTTTCTATAAAGAGAATTTCACCTTCACATTAACACCCAATTCAGAGATGTGTCTATTTGTACCCCCCTTTGCTGCCAGATAGTCTTGGCAGAACAAATACATTGCCAGCACCCTCCAGGCAAGGCACAGCAGCCTTGCAAGTGCTGTCCACCACTGACACAGACATTTTCCCATTTTCCTTTCCCAACATAACCCCGTGAAATCTGGTTTAGCAGCAGCATACCTGCAGAGCCCATGCTGTGGGATGAATTGCCTGAAGACAATACAAACCCAACACAGGAGCCCCTTTCTGTGTTTTCCCTCCCACTATGGCCAGGTTGGACACTTCTAGCTGGTTCCAACCACAAGTGAAATCTTGGATTCCTCTGGAAGAGCAGTAGCCACATTTCAGGGTGTCAGCACACAACTCTGACATCATTTACAGGTCTGGGCCACACTTGTGACATGGGCAGTGGAGGCACCAGTGCTCCTGCTGGTCACCCACACCAGCCCCTGGCCAGGCACCTCCACACCCTCAGGGGACTTCAAAGACTGTGAAACAATCAAGGTAGTCAGACAAAGCCCCTCTCTCTCTCTCTCTCATATTTACTATTTGGGATTGTTATCCACTGGGAAATATTAGCATTTCCTATTGGAAGAAACACCATCCTTTCAAAAACTACCTACACCCAGCCATTTAAAAAATGGTTCCTTCCCAGATCACCAAAAAGTTTTGAGGAAACCCAAAGCACTTCTTTCAACAACTTTATTTCATTTTAGACGTGCACTGAGAAGATGAAGCCCTTTTAGGGGGTGAGCAGTCGAACAGTTTCATCACTAAAAAGGTTAAAGTGATATGCTCTGACCCTATCAAAAAGTTTCCTTCCAAATATTTTCTAAACAAATCCCTTAGGAGAATTATGCATTCTATGCAATGTCTTGCCGTTAATGACATTAATCGTTTTCCTAATGAAATTTAAATTATTTTAATCTTCTATATGAATAAAATCAAAACATCTTATTCCAAGCACTTTCATCAGTTCAAGTTAAAAGAGAATTGCCTATGAATACAATGGAAATAAATTAAATCAGCTTCAGATGTTCATAAAGGGATGCTCAGCCTTGGCACCTACCCAGCATGGAAAATTTTAGCCTCAAATAGCTCAGGTTCAGTCAAATTATGAGGAACAGAAACCTGAGCCTTCTCATGATAATTGAAAGGAAGTCACAGTGAGACAGAGCCAGGAGGGCGATGACAAAGCGCCTGAGGCCCCTCCACGGGGACACAGAATTTAACCTTTATGGCAAAAGGAACGCAGGGAAAACAAGATGGACCTCAGGTGGGAAAAGCTGCCAATGGCTGGGCATCCAGCCTTGTCTCCCAGCATTAGGATGCCTGTTGGACCCACCCAGCTTTCAGTCAGCTGGCCCCAGGCCCATCCTGGGGAGGTGGGGATCTGCCAGGTCCTCAAACCCTTGGGTGGACACACAATTACTCCACAGCCTTCTGCAGGTGTCTGAGGTGGATTTTTGGCCACACAGAAACTCCTTGCCTATCTAGTCACTGTTTCCATCTCTCTGAACCAGGCCAATATCATAAACAAATGAGTGATGCAAAAGTAGTGGGGTTTTCTCCAGCCCAGCTCCCCGGACTCATTTCTATCCCTGATCAACAGCTCACTTCAAGAGGTCCTGCTATCAACTACCAGAGGTGGTATTCCCAATTCTCCCACCACTTGGGAGAGACCTGTCACTGTCCCTCAAATCCAGATGAGTGGGGACTCTCACTTCTCTGCCTGATTTTCCCTGTCCATGCTATCCTTTGTTTCTTCACATTTCCCTTACTTTTCAGCAAGGTGGTTATGTCTTTTCCACCCTTCCATCATTAAAGTCTGATTTTTTTTTCATCTTAATGGTGAAAAAAGGAAGCAAAGAGAAACACCATTTCCAGCTGAAACAGAAAGGAGGATTTCAATAGGCAAACCATCATTATCCTGTGGAATGTACACTGTGTGCCTGGAATGTTACTGGAGGCACCTGGCAGACAGGAAAGTAGAATAGGAGAGGCTGAAGAAGCAAAAATACTATACTAAGCTTCCTTGGGATGTTAGGATGATCCAGAAATCCTTTTGCCGCATTTCCCCATACATGACCCTTACTCTGACAGATTGCACCAAGCCACGGTTCCTCATGTACAATGTGCAGTCACTCCAGTGAAAGTGGAGCAAAGGTAGCAAGAGTTTATTTACTTAATTCCCCAGTGGTTTATCCAGCCCAGCCACCTCAGGAATTCAGCTGGGAAGGCCATTGGGTTGAGCATAGCCTAGACTGGATGCTTTGCAAGATGCTCTTTGCAAGGTGGTGAGTGGAGAAGAGCTCAACTCTGCAGGTGCCTGAATAATTACAATATGAATATCAATCTAATATTGATATCCAACTGTGACAGACAAAGACTCTAACAGTTTGAAGTTAGAAAGTGTATATTTTATTGCAACACTGGGCAGTGTGTGGGATAGCTCCCTAATGCGCACTGCAAAGTTCACAGGTGATTATAAAGCCTTTTATTTACAAAAGTGTTGAATACACAAAATACAAATGCATATTCATACCCTTGCTACTTCCTCTTCTCCGCTTCATATGCTAATCGACAAGGAGGCTATTAAGCATGTGTGGTTTGTTCTCTGAAATGAGTCGGTGGTCTTTTTTGGGGAGGGGTCAAGGAGGAGTAAAATAAGTCTTCCTCTTTCTGACTTTTCTACCTTTTTAGTGCATACGTGACAAACAAATCCTTGGTAGAATTTACAGTTTCCTGTGTTAGATTCTTTCCTAGCATGGGGAAAAATTGTCTATTGTTTTGTGTTAAAATTGACAAGCAATGAGTTCTAGATCCAGGATAGCTTATCTAAGATCCAGCTTCTGTTAACTACGAACAAAGCTTATCTATCTACTTCGGCTAACTCAGCAACATCTACTTTAACTATAATCTTAACTTCTCGAAATTCTTAATTCTTCAAAATTAACATCTCATGCCCACCTTGGGATAGGCTGGTACTGACCAAGAGGCCCCAGCCAGCTGCCAGCACCCAGCTGATACATCCCCACCTCAGCAGTGTGCTGTAGGATGCTGCTAGCTCTGCAGCCTTCAAAGCCAATACAACATGCACAACTGAAATGAAGGGAAATGGTGAGGAAAAAACTCTTTTTCAACAGGCATTATTAGCCTGTCCCCAAAGCAAACCTCCTGCCCGCATGATATTTAGTGACCTGCACACCACGCTCTCGGCCATGGGAGATGCCGGTGCAATGGTTCACCCCTCGCCAGCAGCAGTTAATGGTCAGACTCAGTCTCAGAGGACTTTCCCAACCTTAACAATTCCGTGATTATCCAAGAGCCTGCACTGCAGCACTGGCCAAAGCAGCGCTCTTGCTCAGCCTAAGGCCAGGGTTGCCCAGCTGTGTGTGCACCCTGGCAGCCTCCCGAAACGCCGCAGAACTCCCCGCACCCTGGGTCATCTCTGCCATGGACGGTCAGCCCAGCCAAGTGGAAGTCCCTTCGGGGCTCTGCTGGAAGCTCGTCCTTTCCAAATACGTCGAAAACAGAAGGCCAGGGCTGGATGCAGGTTTGCTGAGATCAGGGCTATTCTGGTGCAGACAGGCTATGTGCTGCTGATAGGGAGGATTAATGAGCCAGGCTGCTCATCCGTTGCAATTAGAAACAACACTAGAACTATTTTGGTGCCGTTTCTCTGCTGAGCACTCAAATGGCTTATCGGCCCCTTCCATATCTGCATGTAATCACGGCTTTGTTAAATATAGGAGGGTAACAGCCGTACCTACTCGCTGCTCTGCCCTGGGGCTAAGGTGTGGAGGACCACTTGCTAATGCCCGTACAGCATTAGAGAGAACGACAGAAAGGTGTTGGGTGAATGGCACTAACAAGCCTTCAGTGTCACTTCGTGGTGGCTAGAAGTCCTCTGGCATTTTCACTGCTCATAGGAGAGCTGGACACAGTGAGCACCTAATTTGCTCCAGGTGCAAGGAGAAGGCCCTCACTGTCTGAAGCTGGAGCTAATCACCACGTTTATCAGCATAAGAAATTGTTTTGTGACATTAGTAAAGGAGGAGGAATTCTAGCTCCTGGGCTCTGTTCCTCTCTCTGACCTATGACCACGGAGATCCTTCTCATCTGCCGCAGCTGCAAAATGGGAGAGACAACACCTGTCTAAAGGATGAGGTCTTGCCTCCTTCTTCCATTTTGTTATTTACAAGTATGGGTGATACTTCAAGGCAGAGATGACTTCAAATAAACAAAATCCTTTATTATGTCCAACATACTATGTTTCATACATCTCCTATAGAGTGGTAAACACTTTATCTGCCTCGATTCCCTGACAAGGGTTACATATTTGTGACCATGCATCAAATCATCAAGAAGTTTCAAAGTTCGGAGTAGGAAGTGGACTCTTCAAACTTTCTGAGATTGTTACTGTTGCTACACTCATGAGAGTTCAGCTGAGACAGCTGGAAGAAACAGCTCATGCAGGGCACTGGAGTTTCCCTTCCTGGTATTGTCACAGACCCCAGCCCAGAAGAGTTTCTCCAACAGGCTGCACTCCAGCACGTCAACAGCTGGACTCCATGCCATGCCCTGATGGCCACCACAGCCCTCACCACTCAAGGGGCACAGCTGGAAACTGAGGAGGGAAATAAACCCTCAGTGTGCCCCTCAGCACCTGTTTGCCCCACACTGGAAAGGAGTCCCTACAAGCTGGTATCAGGAACTGCAAAAGTTCAGTCCCAGGTGTTGAAGGGTTACAAGACAGAGCAAAGCATCGAGGCACAACACTGCATCAAAGCTGGATGCCTTGAAAAGAGCCTCTAAATGGATGCTAGCAAGGCAAAGCTTGCTTCAGGACTGCCAGACCTTGTTCAGGTCTCTAAAATATGAACAGCTCCTTAGCTACCTGCTAGTATCTCAGTTTTTCACAGCAACATTGTCTTCCTTTATCCTAATGGATTTTAACAACCAACATGCTCTCATTGAAGCTACTGCCAATGCCTGTGACTAGATATTTTGTACCTGCCTGTGTCCTGGACCAGAGGGAAATTCTACAATCCAGCAGCCCTCCATGCAGAGTCCCTGCATCACAGACAAGGCTCTGCCCATCCTTATAGCAACTTACTATGCTGCTCTACAATGTGATCTTCTTTAAATGCTCCACTGGTGTCTGCCACAAGAGCAACTTGATATGAAACTCACAAGTGCCAGACAGCTCCTTCATCTCCCCATGACAAATAAATCTTCAGGATAAATCCATGCTCTCCAATGTCACTTCTTATATATAGACAATCAAAGAAACTAAGGTACAGAAATGTGAAGACAAGGCATATGAGTCAAATTACATTTAACCTGTTGTTTGGTGATATATCTAACAGAAATAACTTGTTACATTTTTAATTTTACTCTCTGGTTCACATAAAGGTTTTTCAAGTGTTTCTGTACTGTGCTGAACTCTTCCCCTCCAAGATACAGCCATTCTTATCCTCAGGAATAAACCTTTAGGTTATTTTCCCTTGCCACTGAAATGAACCCAGCCCTGAAGCAGGAGCTCACAGGCTCTTGGCTCAGTCTGAAAAACTCCCGTCACACCCCGGGAAGATGCTGAACAGATGGGCATCTCACAGGGCAGGATTTAAGCCAGACTGGATCCAGCCAAATTCAATAGGACCTCAGACAGCTTCCAAGGCCAGGGACTGCATTTCTACATACTGCATGATACAGGATACTGCCTCCATAAAAACGCAAAGAGCAGGGCAGCTCAGCCACCGAGTCGGCAGTAGAATTTCTAGCTGCACCTTGGTAAGTTCTGCTACTGTTCCTCACTCTAGCTCACAGCCCACCTGAGAGGCCTCTCCACCTGGGCAGCACCAACTACAGATATTCAGCAGGTGATTGAAATATGCAGTTTTGCTATCCCAACAAGTTTTGCCCCTTGTTTCTAGTAAGGAAGCAGTTGCAACTGGAATTGCTGTGGGATGTCTTGAGCTCTGGGCTCCCAAGAGGAGTTGCTGCCTGAAATAACCAAATCACACCAGAAGCCCATCAAGATCATTGCAAACATTTGTCCTGCTGCAATATGTCTTAAAAATGACTGACTTTAAGTTCCTTTCCTCCAGTTTGAGGAATGACAAGACTAGAAAAGATGCAGAAGACAGCTAAAGCAAGACAAGAAAGGAGCCTGCTCTTCCAGCTCATGCTCCAGTGGGGACAAGGACCCAACAGAAGGAGTGGAGACAGCAGAGGCAAGAAACCCCTCAGCAAAAGGAGCACTGGACTGGGCAGAGAGATTACTACTGCACCCAGCAGTGGGAGGATGATGGGGGCTGGCAGCACCCAGGATCACTCCTGGGAACACTGCAGGACCTGAACAGCACTGGCACACTCACTGGGAAAACTGGCTATCAGCTACCCATCTCAGGCTGGCTCAAACTATTTGAAACCTGCTCACCAGTAACTCCTCTGTGGTACCTACAGGAACAGCAGACAAACAAGCCACAGGAAAGCAGATACCAGCTAATGAGCCAGCTCTCAACTACTTATTATCTCTCTTTGATTCCCTCCTTAGCAGGCTTTATTTTTGTCCTTCCTACCGAATCAGCATCTTCAGTTCCCAGAGACTTTCTTGTTCTCCCTACTGAATCAGCATCTTCAGTTCCCAGAGGCCTTCCTGATGCTGGTAGTACACATGGGAGGAGCCAGATACACCATGGCTAAGCAGGACTGGAGACCAAATCACTCCCTCCATCTGCCTTTTCCCACACACCTTGTGGCTCCTCAGTCTTGTCAGCTCCTGCCTGTGCTTTTGAGCACACCTGCCCGCACAGAGTTCTTGGCGAAGCTTGCAACTATAAGGCACTAATGCACTCCCTACACAACTGCTTCAGCTCAAAACACTCTGTGTCTGTCAAGAGGGTAGGAGAGGGACCTTTCATCTGTCTTTTTCCGAAGGACGCTGGCATATCTGTGAAAGGTAAAGCCATAGGAAGCCTCAGAAAATCATCTGCCAAGACAAGAAGGGGGATCCAGTTATCCCCAGTGTGACCAAGAGGAATAAAGCATATGAGCTGCTTAGCATAGGAAGTTCAGCAATCTCTTGGCTCTGGAACAACTCTAAAGTCAGGATAACTTACAAAATGGATGAATTGAACAGTGTTAGCTTTAACAGAGCTTTACAGCAGGTCTCACACATGGCTGGGTCACCATTTGTAAAGAGAAAGTAAATTCCCAACCAGAAGCAGCACTTGCTCACAACACCTTGCCTGCCTTGCTTTCCAAGGTAGATCTCAGGGAGCCCTTCACAGGACCTGGGCAACATCCTCAGAAACAAGAACTCAGGGGAGAAATGGATAATGAGTTATGAGGGAATCAATTTTCCAGGACCATGCCTATTTTAGCACACCTCACACAAGAGCACAATGCTGACCCCAAGCAGGGAAAGGCAGGTCTTGGTCTCACTGACACTCATGTGTGAATAAAAGGCCACTGAGTGATTTTCCCAATTTTTTTTAACCATGTCTCATCTTGGAGTGGTTGAGGGGGTTGTCACAGCCAGCAGTAAGAGCAGGGGATGCGTGATCAAACCTCAATTCTGTCCTGCAAGTCATAAATAGGCTTTCTGGTGTTCTTTTGCCACAGCAATAACAGTACCTGTTTCAATCCCATCACAGTTCTGGCCCCCATCCCTTCAGCCTTCCTCCCTCCCAGAAATGAGAGCATCTTTTATTTTTTCCTTGCCAGGAGCATGTCGTGCTCAGGCAGGGGCTTTCTACTGACATGCAGGCACACATTTGCAGTGCATCACACTGGGTAGCAAAAAAGGATGCAAAAGGTGCACACAGGCAGGAGTCCTCAAACCCTCACCGAATTTCTCCTGCCCTTAGCATAAAGATCCTAAGTGATCATTTACTAGCTTCAGTAAATTCTGCCTTTAAAAAAGCCAGCATTACCCTTCAACCTGTTCCCTGGTGAAGCAATTCTCAGGCTGCAATTTCCCAGTGTTGCCTTCAATGCGACATAACCTTCCAGAGGTCCCATCCAAGGAATAGTCTGCACGATGGAGGGGTTTGATCAGCCCATCTCCACTATCAACAAACCCACAGCAAACTCCGCTCACTCACAGCCTTGAACTGCCCTGCTCCATCATTTCCAAGGCCATCATACTGGAGAATAAAATCAAGCTTCGCTCCTCACAGTGACAACCGCAAGCTGATAGGGTTCTTGCAGCAGAAACTCCAGCTCCACATCCATGCATGGAGCAGCAGCAGCCAAACTGCTGAGCCTGACTGAAGCAAACACATGGAATCCTCTGCTGCTAGTAACTCGCTCAAGGCTGCAAGAGCTACCCATTGGCTCAAGTGAGAATTAAACACCAGTACTTACATGGCTGCAAACTTCATCCTGATGCACCCAGCATGCAGCAACGGAGGCTGAAGCAGAGAGAGGATGTTGTGAGTCATGTCAGTGCAGCACAACCTTCTTCCCTCTCAAGGTGTTCAAATAGGAACAAAAAAAGCAGTAACATGGAAGATCAACTTTGAATCAAGCCCTCCTTTCTTTCATGCTGGGCCCCAGGTATGGAGCCTGCATGCTCCCTTCGGTGAATAACCTGTTTCCCTGGCAGAGCACCAGCACTATTTACACAGTATTTGTGGCCACAAACAAGCTTCCAGGACCAGCCTTCCAGCCAGCCCTGAGTCCTGCTCTTTTGGTTCTCTGGTAAGAAAGGTTTTGTAACTTCCTCCCTCCTATCTAACAAGGGGCACCTGCAGTTCATCGAGAACAGCTGGAAGAGGCTGGGCCCAAACAGGAGGAAAGGGGGGAGGGAGGGAAGCAGAGCAG
This sequence comes from Donacobius atricapilla, assembly GCA_013397315.1. Classification (NCBI taxonomy): domain Eukaryota; kingdom Metazoa; phylum Chordata; class Aves; order Passeriformes; family Mimidae; genus Donacobius; species Donacobius atricapilla. The sequence goes on from WBMY01002126.1 coordinate 466,611, forward strand.
CTTTGCTAAGGGACCTCCTTCCTTCCCAAAGCACAAAGGCTCCCAACCAGCAAACGGCACCTTCTCTGTCCAGCCACTCTCTCCTTAGCGCTAGGAGCAATCACAGCCCAAGAGGTTTTGCTGCCTGGGCAGAAATCACTGCCAAGGGTGTTTTTAATGCAAGGACCAATAATAATCATAGAAAAGAAAAGAAAATTTAAAAAATCAACTCCAGTAGAAAAATAATTTAATAAAGGGATAAGTTTCAAGAAAATATCTGTATAGTAACAACATTTTAAGTAAAATGTCCACAAAAATATACATGTCTAATGTGATTATACATTAAGTTTTCCAACAGGTCCTGTTTTACACTTGGTTCAGTTCATGTAGGTTTTCATCTAGGAAAAGCCTTCACTGCTCTCAACTTTCCTGGGACAGATCAGTTTCCACAACAGAATCATACAAGAAACGTTTTCTAACTCATTTTAGGCTCATACAAATGAACTTTAGAGGTGGTAACAGTCCAGAACAGATCAGGTTATACCATATCATTAAAAAAAAAAGTGAATACAAACAAGGAAAGCGAAAGGCAGCCACCCAAGGGACACTGTCAGGCAGAAACATCAGCCCTACAATACATACCTACAACACTGACACAGCTGGAAAAGGAGGGGCAGGAAGGGAAGAAAGGCAAGAGGGAGAGGAAAATCCCAGGTGGATGATTGCCAGGAATTGTGGAAATGCTAAAAAGGGGTGCTATAGAGAGGCAGGGGAAAGCACACGTGACCAACATATGTCTAAAAACCGGACAATTTTGTTACATAGAAGATAAGTTAATTACAGGAATATGGAAAGTAGTCAGTGGAGATTGTTTATTTATTTTTCCAAATAGCTACTGAGCTGTAAAAATAACATGTCTGTTCCAAAAAGCCCTCACCAATAGTGCTAATTCAGTCGAACCAGAGAGAAAAATCTGGTTACAGAGAGATGCAAGAGTACAGCATGAAGTAAAGAAAACATGTTCCACCAGCAGAGGACAGGAACGCAACACTGAAGGGGAGATGCCAAACAAGAGAGATCAATTTTGTCAATGGGAGAGGTACAATGCCACAAAGAAACAAACCAAATGGAACAAAACAAAAACCCCATCCCATCGAAAGAAAATGGAAAACGGCTAAAGAAATAAAAGGACACACACTTTCCAAAACATTTTTTGTTTTATAATCAAATTTCTTTTACATAGACAACTTAAACACACCAATATTTTGTGCGAAAAATATTTTTAAATAAACTTTGCTTGTTCTAGATTTTTGTACATTCTGATATACATATGTAACAAGGTTTATGGCACTGTAACCAGGATCAAAATCATATAAAGGAACGAAATAATTGCTCTCATTTATCCTTTCTGAACCAAGCTGGCTGCTGTTGCACTATTAGACTTTAAAAATTATTATCTTATTATTAGTGGGCAGCCAACTCTTAATTTGTTTGACCACTCAAAACAAACCCCAAATTATTATTGCACAAGAAGCCAGTGAAGGCATATGGCATAGAATGATCGAAGTCCCTTACTGTTAAAACCTTACACCCCAAAATAGAAAAATAGAACTGGAACATGAAACACACCAAATAAACTTTGTTTTCTTCTTTAGTTGGAGTCAGGAGTGTGAAAAGTGCCTTGCAGACTTCTAAGCTGCTCTGATTTCCTTTGCATCGGTGAGCATTTTGCTAGGTTATCTTTAGCAAAACCTTTGCAGAACGAAGGCCCTTCTGTTTCAGAGAGGATTTTTCTGCTTTGTTTTGGCTATCTGCGTTTCGTCTTCAACTTAGGTTTCTTCAGTCTATGAACCTGCACAGACTACTTAGCCATAAACTCTAGAAGTAGCCAGAGAGAAGGGAAAAATAAAAATTAAACGAAAAAAAAAGCCCAACATTTCTTCTTCTTGTTTTTAATTTAAAAAGTACTCCTTTTGCTCTGAAGCCTCCCTGCTCTGCCGGTATCTGAGAAGGAAATCATAACAGTATCCCAAACCCAGCAAAGTTCTTGGATCTTTTAAAAACCTTTCCTTACAAAAAAAGGGTTTTGTTCACAAAAAGGTTGCCACAAAACTCCCATTTGAAAGCTAAAAAGAAAACCCCTTAACCCACCCATCACTGCCCCAAATCAGGTGAAGAACAGGTTCCGCCCCCTCGCAGCTCGGCTGTCACACGACAGTCTCCACGCCGATCAGCTTTGGTGTGAGGATTCGAGGGGTGACACCATTGTTCAGGTCTTCTTCAAACTCCAGTAACTGCCCCATAAAGTTAAGGTTGGGGGAAATGATTGGTCGTTTGCCTTTGACAAATTTATAGGCATCCGTCATGGTCATGCGTGTGTGCTTCATTAAGTATGCGATAACGATGGTGGCAGATCGGGAGACACCGGCCTGGCAGTGGATGAGGAGACCTTTTCCACACTGATGAGCTTCCTCTGCAAACAAGACAGACAGAAGAAAGAAAGATTTTTGCCAGCCCGTAAATTAGAACAAGCTCAGTGCAATTAAGAGTAACTTAATGTGAAAAGTCCCTTGATTTGATTACAAGCGCAGCGGTGTCTCTTCCCCTTCCCCTCCAGCACATCTTCCCCCAAGGTTTCAGAGCTACGGAATGTGAAACTCCCAGTCCAGTCTGACACTGAAAATCCTCACATCCACTCTCGACGCTTTATTAGTGGAACCATGCATTGAGAGACACTGCTTCACTGCCAGGAAGCATTTCACGAGGAGGGCAAGGCCCATGATGAGGAATCTGGGGCTCCACTTCCACCTCAGTTGCAACGCCACTGCATTATGTCAGCATCTCAACCTCCCTGTTTTTCAAAGCAGGGAACCACTCTTCTAAAAACCAGGTATTTTCAGATTCAATTCATAACAATTCATCTGTTTCAAAGCCCTGTCCTCTGAAGCTTTCCAAAGCTACTCTTGAAATGAGCTTCAGTGGGGCTCTCGGCTGTGCTGCCTCTGCAAAGGAGGAGCTGGATACACACACACACCCACTCCACCAAGATTCATCACTTAGAGGGAGGCACCCTGGGCAGCATTTAGGGGGCACAGAGTCCTTCTAACCACATGCTAACAGGACATGAGAGAGGAGAGTCACTACCATACCATCCTCATCTGCCACAGCTTGCTTTTAAAACAGGAGATGGAACTTTCAGGAAGTGACACTTCAAACTACTTTTGTTTCCATTTGCAGGAGGAATGTGAATTTAGTTTGCAGGTTTTGGCACAAATACAACCCCCCCAGAGTACAGTTCAACCCACCCCACATGTTCAACCTGTACTGTGAAAGCACAAATGAAGCCAACTTCCCTCTAGACATTTTTGCCAGTTAGTATTTCAGGAAGCTGAAACTCTCTAACGCATTTTGACACACATTCCCAGAGAGTTTCTGATGATTTCACTTCCTATGGCTTTAGTCTTAGCTAAACCTAGGGTTGGTTGTGGTTTTCTGAAGACATATTTAAAGAAACATAGGCAAACAATCTGCTTTTCAAACATTTTCAAATCTCCTCAAATGCAATTTAAAGTTTACCCTGAGGAAGGGAAAGCGTTGACCAGCTCCTTCCCCAGCTGGGCAATTTGATACAGAAGAAAAACTCTCAATGGAGAAATAATTTGTTTATTAAAAACAAAAACTGGCCCTCAAGCTGTAATTATTAAAAAGGAAAGTAAAATGGGTTTTGAAATGCTTTCTAAACCTTTCCAGAGCAAAGCTGCTTTCTCTTCTCTTGGTAAGGTCACAAGCCAAACATCTTTCAGTGGTTTTGAGAACTCTAATTCTGCAATTCATGGGGATGAGGGGACCAGAAATCTCTCTTCTAACTCAGAAGGACCTCAGTGGAGCTTCACAGCCTCTTTACCTAAGCTTAGCCTACTGCATCTCCCCATCTTGTTGAACTCAAAGTTTAAGGTTTTACTGGATTTCTTGACACAGCTGTTTTCCCAGAGGATCAAGGCAAGGTTCCCTTTTCCCTGCCCTTCACCCAAACAAGTGTTCACCTTCCCAGGCACACAGTAACCAGCAGCCTTGGGGAGCTGACAGCACTACTGGTACCAGTGGGACTGGGTTAGGAACATAGGGGAAAATTTGAGTTAGAGATCCTTTGGTCCTTCACATTGTAGAAGACAAGCCCAAAGGCTCAGAGTGCTAAAACTCACCTGAACTGCAGCACAAGCAGTGATTTCTCTATTCACTTCACTAAAGCGGTGTGGCTACAGAGCACAGGCATCAGCACACCACGAGCCCCTGCCAAGGCACAGCCAGGCCAGGCTGAGGAGCTCTCTGCTTCCCAGCTGCCAGCCCTGCCCGGCACACAGCAGGGGCAGATGGGCTCCCAACAACATGCTGAGTCTGGCCCTCCTGCCCAGGCACTCATTCCCATCCTTGCCGAGCCCAAGTGCACCTGCATGCAGAGCCAGCACAAAGGAGGGCAGGAGGAACACGGCTCTGCACCCTCTCCAGTACGGGGTCAGTCAAGGACCCATGCTGCAGTGCAGCACACAAGCACACTTCTTCCTTTGTCTAGTACTCCTCAATCAAGCCTGAAGAATTGGTAAAGGATTTAGCTCAGTCTCAGCACAAGAAAATAAAATTTTATCTCAGTGGTTCCCCCGCACATTTCAGAAAACCTCTCACGACACACACTTGTGCTGGGAAGCACCTTCACTATGCCACAAAAGCAGTGCCCACAAAGACATCTAGAGGGGCAAGGAAAGGTCCTCAAAAGCTTTCAGTACCACATGCCGAAGTTCTCTCTGACCAGCCCCGCTTGAAGTGGCCATCTGGCTTTGGCCTAGCTGAGTATGGCCCTAAACTCAGCTGAAGGCCGTGCAGTGTCGATTGTAATGAGGTCCAGAACAACGCTACTGGGTCATTTCTTAAGCAATCTCCACAGCAAGCTCCTTATCTGTGGTGAACTCTCTCACACAGCCTACAGGGTTTAGATGCGTATTAATGCAAGTTTTCATCACTATCCACTCAACCACACATACACTCTGAAGCTACAAATCTAATGGTGGAACAAGCCAAGTGTGAAAGTTTGTCAGTTTTCTCATTAAGTTAGCAAAGACTAAGACACCATTAAGAATAGTCACTATGAAAAACTGGCTGGAAGCCACTGTGTGGAAACTAGGAATGCAAAGGAATCAAAAAGAGAGGATGACGAAAGTCTCAATTTTGTGGGGTTTCCTGTATTTAGAAGCCGAGAGGTAGGCGTTACTATCAGTGGATAAAAACTGTAACCTCGGGCTACTTAACCAGATGTGCCAGAGATGAGAAAGGACAGAAATATGAGGTGCTCAGCATTTCTGACAACCCAAACTAAAGGAAATGGCCTTAACCAGCCTTCAGAGTTGTTGGCAAAGCAGAAAGTTCGCTCTAAATTGTTATAACGGGTAAAAATAATAACAATAAATAAAAAAAACCAGGACTATTTCCAGGCAAGGGTAATTACCAATGAACTCAAAAGCCTCTTCAAAATACTGCCTGAGATTCTGCTTGTTGCTGTCAGTGGCCGGGAGCCGCTTGTAGTTGAACATGCCTTTCTCATAATGGTACAGGGGCAGGTGGGTGGTCACGTTGATGACGTAGCCGATGTTCATCCTCTGCATTTTCTCCAAGTCCTGAGCATCGTGCTCGTTTCCGAGGAAGAGGAAGGGCAGGATGGGGGTGAGCTCAGCGTTCTCAATGTCTGGTGTGGTGGGGATGGACTGAGGTAGCACGGGGGGCACAGCGGAGGCGCCGCCCCCTCCTCCCCCCTCGGGGCACTCTTGCAGCTGGAGGGAGTTGTCGCAGAGGTTTTCGTGGTTCTGCCTGAAACCACTGAGTCCTCCTGGGAAGAGAGACCAAGCAGACACTTTGGTTAGATACCCCAAAATTTCTTCAGAGCGCACAGTGGGGCCACAAGGGCTGGAGCTGGCTCTACTATCCCCACCACCACTGTAACAGTGTCACTGGGCTTTCAACAGCAAGGGTGGCACGAATCAGCAGCAGGCATTGTCCTCCCTCCGCGCGGCGGATGGTGCCAAGGAACAGGCTCCACAAACACGCCTCTGTGCAACATCAGCCTGCTGGGGCTGCCTCACCTACCGGCCCGGGCGGCAAGGAAGATGTTTTTCCGAGACCACCAAACATCACCAAAACTAGGGGCCAAGGTGCTATCAGCACACTAAAGCAGAGCAGCAAGCCAGCTTTACCTGCCCTTTGGCAGCCCTGCAGGGCATCCCCCCACCCATGAGCTCTGAGGAGGATGGGAGCAGCTCACCCCAGCATCGCTCCAGGGAACAGAATGCACCCGTCTGTGTGCCCGAACAAAAGAAAACCACTCCTTGTAACCTAACAGCGACTGAGGTGCTTGCTTAACGTGTCAAACAGCTCTCCTTTTGCTGCCCAGGCCACCTGAAAATATCTGGCAAGAGTTATTTTTAGGACATTAAAATGGATTGGGAAATGGATCTGAGGGGGGAGGGAGAAGTCACTTTTTCAGTGAAGGAAGCTCACGCCTTCCCTGCTCTACTGCTGGCTTTTTCAAGCACCATTTCCCTCCCCCTCCATTTTTTT
>WBMY01002126.1:473217-491862 GCA_013397315.1 Donacobius atricapilla
TTTTTTTTTGAGGAGGTCGGCTTCGCAGGGCTGAAGCAAGCAAAGTGGACCTTCTTTCTTCACCTCGTTCTGCGCTGACATCAGCGGCAGGCTCCCCACCTGCCCGGTTTCCATGGCGATCCCACAAAGCACACAATGACATCAGCTGGCATGACATCAGCTCTTTGAGCGCAAACAATACAAGAACTACTACTTTGTGCGAGGCCTTTGGTAGGAGGCGGCGGTGCTCCTGGGAGCCACTGATGTAATGCTAACAGGTGGCTCCTCCGAAAGAAAAAGGCGGAAAGAGGAGAAATGCAGGGATGTGTTCCCCCCCCCACCTCACGCACGTTGCGGTTGTACCAGGACACTTGAAGTCATGCTCAGCATCGAGAGGAGCCAAGTGGTCAGGCTCAATTGCACTTCGTTAACTGCAAGCCAAAAAAACCCAGGAGGTGGGAGAGCGACTCTGAAGTTAGTAGAAAGAGCCACACTAGTAAAAAAAAAAAAAAGCGGAATGTCACCCTCCCAATAATGTTATTTAAAAAGAAAAAGAATTTTTTTTAGAAAAGAGAGAGGCTATTTGTCTTTTCCTAGCTCTTTTACAGTGATCCAGTGAAGGTTTTAAAGTGAAGCAGACCATGCTGCCACTCAAGCTCAGTGAGATGAGACATAGCAAAGGGTTTCAATGCCTGTTTTTGAGTGCTGCAATTCAAATGTCCAGTTGAAGTGTCTGTGTCATGACATGGGGTGGGATAGGTGGGACCCACCCAGGCCCATTTTGGTGCCCTGTGCTGTATTCTGAGGGCACGAGGCACGCAGACTAGTTTACAACCATCTGGAGCCCCTCTAGTGCAAGTGCCTTTTTTCACATCCAAACTCATGTCCTTCGCACACTTCTAGTAACGTAATTTCCCAGAAATTCTTGAAATGCCTACGAAATGCAGAATATATTTCCCCTGCCTCAGAAATGTCCTTGTATTCAGCTATTTCTGCTGTTTACAGGACACAAAGAAAAAAGATGTGCCTTAAAGATCTCTAGTCTCAAAGTTGGTACAACAGGAGATCAGGATAGAAAGAGCAAGGACAAAAACCTCTGCTCAACTGCACCACCTCACCTCAACAGGGCCTCAAAAAGTCTTCTCAGTCCACTCAAGAAAACAAACAAGATGATGGTCCCCAAGTCAAAGATGTCTGAAGTCTCATCCAAACCAACAGCCCCAGCTGACAGTCTAGGCTAAAGGCTAAACCCATTTTCCCATCTTTCTGAATGAGCAAGCAATCCATTCACCTTGAATATTGCTGTTTAAACACTAGCCACAGCATGCTGGGGTTCCCAAGAAAACCCCCTGGAAAAGTAGTTTTAGTGACCCTGGGGCCAATGCTCATTTTCCACCTCTCCTGCTGATTTCTGGGAATAAGCAGCCCCAAAAGTGAAGATAGGATCCCACTGGCTTATCACTCAGGTGAGGACACACTGATGGTGTGGCAGACACCATTGTGCTTCACCAGCTGCCTTGTAAGACATGGCAGAATATCAGGGCAAAGGATGGGAAGGGATCCCAAATACAACATGTGGAACATGTCCAAACAAGTGGAGTAGCCATAAATATAATACTTTCATCCACAATTTTTTTACAGGCATTTGCCAGTGTCATCATTCCTAATGTCAGTTCACATCCCCAACTCTCCTTGTTCACCTTCTCATGTGAGAGTTAAAAAGTCAGTTCAGACAATATTAAAAGCAACTCTTAGAGCAAATGCTCCTGAAAGAAGACATTACTGGGGAGAGGATTACCAACCTGAACTGGGCTCAGACACGTCAGCAAGGGAGGACTGGACAAGAACACTGGTACACAGAAAAGATGCAGCAAGATGCAGTCATGGAGGGAAGCTGAACCCTAATCCAACAGTAAGAGCTCAGCTTGGATGTGTGCTGTCCTATGAGTCATGCAGGTCCCAAAACAGGACCCAGACACCTCGAGTGCTGTTCTGCTCTCAACAGACACCTTCTTGCACCAAAAAATTTATGAGGCACTAGGGTAATTTAAATGGAGCTCATGCATGCATAATGCTCAGGCTTTTCTTAAGTTTGAGACTACCTCCCAAAACAGGTCCAAGCAAAGCGAATAACGATCAGTCAGAAGGACAGGGATGGATTTTCCACATGAAGATAAATACAACATACAAAGTATTCAAATGCATCTGTATTCCCTTGTCAAATAGCTGCTATTTCAGCATTTAAAGCCTTCATGTAGGAAGGGTAGAAGAGGTGGGAGAGAAGAGGCTGTACCCACAGCAGAGGCCAACACAAAGCTCTTGCAAGCCTGGTCTAAGAGTTGATTCATTAAACTCAGTAAGGTGCAAGTCATTACTGCTACTGACCACAACTCCAGATCACAAGGAAGCTCAAGGCATGGATGTAGAGACTCCAGTTGGGGTTGTAACAAAAGCTGTTTTGTGGCTGACCCTGCCCAAGCTTCCCCAAACCTGGGGAATGAAGGAAGCATTACAGAGGGCAGTAACAGCACCTGTGGCCAAGAAGCACAACATAGCAGAAGCCTCTCACTAGCACAGAAGCTGTATTTTAAAAGCAGCTTTTCAGATGGTGTTTGCAATATGGGAAAAGCCTTCATCATATAGAGACAACCTAAGTAGAGAGGCAGTATAATACATTCACCAAGAAAGCCCATGGGAATGCATGGCAGCGCTGTTGGAACCACAGCCATGGAGCCTGGACTCCAGAGTGTTGCCACCTTCAGTGACAAACCAAAATGCCAGCACGCAGATGGATGTCCACTTCACCAGACAGTCCTGCCTGCAACCCATCTCTCCTGGCTTTAAACACCCCACAGAGCTTGTAATGACTGAAGCTGGTGTGATGCAGCCTGTGCGTGGGCACCGAGAACACCCCAAATGCTTTTGCTCTGCTCCAGAACGGCTGCTGGACGGGTGTTCAGAGGGCTGAACCTGCCCAAACCCAAACAGAGATGGACGTACAAGGACACTCAGTACTCTGGGGAACTTGAGGTATTTCTTCCATGAGGGAATCAATGAATGAGACAGAACCCTTGCTGGAAGATGGCCTGGTGTGGTATCTAGCAGAGTACAACAGAACACCAAGAGCTCTCTGCTCAATGCTGATGCAAGACCCAGGTTGCAGAACCATTTTTGCAGTTGTAACCGCATGACATTTTCCAACATCCTGCCCTGCCAGAACAGTTAGTAAGTGACAACAGACTCTGGAGTGTCTGAGACCTCAGAACTTTTGGGAAGTTTTAAGTCAGCACTGTACGTGCTCCAGCTATTCCCACTCATTTGTTCAAGTTCTCTGCAGCCATCTGCCTATAAACATTTCACTTAATGCTCCTCAAACTCCCCCACCAGGTAGCACCCGAGCAGCAGCTGCACACAGATTTCCCAGCTCCAAAGCCACCCAGGAGCCCGGGGCTCGCACCAGCACTGCAAGACCAGGTGAGCAGCTGGGCAGCAGCCAAAGCAGCTCTGAACAAATAACAAAAGACAAGCACCATGGTGCTGGCATAGAAGTCATGCTTAACACAGCGTCTGTCATTTGCCATCAGAAGAGGGCAAATATGATACAAAACAGGCACAAAAAGTACATCAGGAATGAGGCAGCCAGCTTTTTATGAGAGACTGTGGCCTTGCAATAGCATCATCTTCAAAGAAATCCAGAAAAACAAACCATGCCTGCACAAATTTATAAAAGTGGATTGGCTGGTTGGGGATTTGTTTGCGTGTTTTGTTTGAGGGGATTTTTTTTGTTTGTTTGTACCATTGCAGCTTTTTAGTTTAGGAGTTTTGTTGTTTGTTATTCAAGAATATTGAGAATTTAAGTACAAGGAGTACGGTAGCACCTGCCCTCCTCCTCTGCCTCTCCTTTGGCATCTCCTTCAGCCACCACTGCTGCGCCCTGGCCGTGTGACTATATGCAAACTAAGATTTGGGTTTACACTATGCTTTGGTACATTTGCAATATGTTTCCTATCTGGAAACAGGCTCTTACCCCATAGTTAAGAGAGTAAATTACCTTGTTCCCTCTCCAGTGGGGGGAGGGAGAGCTTTGGGAGAGGCAGCTACAGTGAAATACCCTCACCACAAAGCAACACCTTTGCATTACCTCATCGATGTGGGTCATACTTTGTTCTGAGCGTGGCAGGTACTGGGTGTTCCCGCTCCACTGCAAACAGGAACATACTTTTATACATGACAGACTGCAGATGTGGGAGCTACATTTAGACTAAGCACGTGGTCTCGGGAGACAACCAGACCTTTTATACAGCTTTCAAAGCTGTCCAGGCGGATTTCTGGATCTGCTCATCCTCAATTACAATACCACAAAGCCATCTCAGAAAAAAAAGGGAAAAAAAAAANAAAGCAACGGACACACAAGCACAAGAAGAACAGAAACCCCAGGACACTGGAAAGTAGAAGAAGAGATGTTCAGTCTGTAAATTCCCCTCCTCTCATGTTGCTGGGCTCTTGTGGGGTGCACAGCAGAGAATCTGGTGATACCACAGTGCTGGCCACCACAAGCTTTACTTGCTCAGGAATGAAGCCAAGCTTTAAAACCCCCACTCAGCATGTGACCTGTCAGTACCACCACAGCAAACCCTGCGGCTGTGTTTGAGTGAGTTTAGGGCTGAAATGTCACAGGGAGCATTTGGGGTGTGGGACAAAGACACTCAGACAATTGGTGCGTATCTGTTTAAGACGACTCTTTGAATTTGTGCAAGTACAGCCTGTTCCTTTAAACCTGTGACCTCATTTATTTACATTACTGCAGAAAAGCACTGCCAGAAGCAACAGCTGATGACAGTCTCATGTATTTTTCCACTAAGACAACAATTAAACTGCTCCTGTGTTATTAATGAACAGATGACTTTGTGTCAAGTTGATTCAAAGCACAGGATGCCTCAAGGTTAAGCAAACGTGGCTCCAGCATGTAAAAATAGAAGTTAGGTATTGTCCAGATGCTTCGCCCACCCAGTGCCCTCACCATTCCTCAGCCTCCTGGGCAGGAGGGCCGAGGCCTCATGGCCACCCCCCACCATGCTGCCGCCAGTGTCGAGAGGTCCTGCTGCAGGGTGGCACACCGCTGCTGAGCCACCTCCTCTGCAATGCCACTATGTTGTCTGCTCCTGTAGCACGGGCCTTCCACCAAGGGACATGCGGCTGTACAGGTTGAAGCAGAATTCTGCCATTATAGGCCCAATCCACTCCCAGGATATGGACAATCACCTAGACCATATCTTCATACTACCAACACAGCCACGGCTGCAGGTGTAGGTCTGCTGAGCACCAAGGAAACTGTCAGGGAGGGCATGGAGGCACTGGGGTTGCACCCATAGGGCACAGGAGCTAAAGCCACTTTGCAGTAGAAGATGCAGCCATCACACTTGCTCACAAGATGTTGCTGGAGTGATTTTAGCCGAAAGAAAGATGGTTCCTGGCGTGTCCTGGGGATTATGTTCTGTTCATCCTGAGGCACTGAATGAAGGGATGCTCAGATTTCCTGAACAACACAAGACACACACTTTCCTTACTCAAGCAGGGCTTTGCTTCCCACACTTCCTCTACAGCAGTGGGGCCAATCCAAGCAGATCACTGTAGGAGTGTTCCTACCCTCCAAGCACATGTCCTTCTCCTCACCACAGCTACAGCTGAGCAGTGCTCAAGGCTTGCCCTCACTGCTGCAGCAACCTTGACATGGCTGGAAATATCGTACTTGCCCACATAGCAGGAAGGGCAGCTCCCTTCTATCCACAGGGATGGGGACCTATTGGACCACACTCCGCCAGGTGACATCAGTGAACTCCTCACCTGTCTGTGGGATGTTCCTAGGAAACTCTGCCATGGGGCTTCCCCTGTCACCCACGCAGCATTCAGCACCAGCCATGCTGCAAAAGATTAAGCTTTAAGCAAACATTAAAAAGTAAACAGCACACACAAAAAACAGCTTCCACCTTGATACACTCAATCTAATCCAGTCTTTCCCTCAAACTGAGCTGCCAACAGCACTTCAAAAAAAAAGGCAAAACTTCACATTCCAAAGAACTTGCAAGGTCAGTTTTTTTCCATGTGGGAAACTACCCCGAGAAGTCAATTTGTACACAAATTCTGGCCTAAAGGAGTCACAAGCACATCCTTGACACAATGGCTTTGAGGTCCCTTTAGAAGTCAAGAGTGTGATGCTGGATGAAGAGGAAAGGTTTCCCCTCAGCATCCAGGGACGTGCACACGTTTGCATATTATTTCTAATTTTATCTCACTATGGTTCACACCCCTCGCCACAGCACATCCTCTCCCGCTGGCTTTTGAGGTTCCTGGCCTTATCTACTTTTACTTTTTTCCTCTGACACCAGGCACAGCAAAGCTGGCTGTCCCAGGGATACATGCCAGGGAGGGAGGCAAGAGGTCATCCAAAGCCCCTTACCCTGCCAGGCTGTGCCGGAGGGTTCCATTCTCGGCTCCTCCCATCCCATCACCACCCATTTTCAACTACACCATCACCCCCCGGAGCCTCCCACACCTCAGCACATGACTTGCTTTTTTCCACTATCAGCTTTCACCCCTTCACTTTTCCTCTTCTCATGACTACTAGATCATCTAAACTCATTCCAATTAGAAAGAAACAATCTTTTTCCCTTGACCTGTCACTAGAAAACCTTTCTTGGATTTCAATTTAATACTTTTTTAACATTTATACATTTTTGTCTAAAATTTAGGGGTTTTTTTCTCAGATCCTGGACACCCAAGCAAAACCACGCATCGCATCTATATCGTCCTTTACTTGTCAGCTTTTCCAAGAGATGCTACTAACCTTTGGGCTACTCACCAGGCTGCCCAGAAGCCACCCTGAATACTTCTCTGCATTCAAGACAGTGGTTCCAACTTGTAACTGGAAAACTGCCCGATGCTATGGGAGTGCTGAGTCTGCTTATTTCAAAATAAAAACTCAAGTATTCACGGGTAAGTAATCCAGCATCCTTCAAAGCACTGTGTTATCCTTGGGGAGCGGTCAGGAAGGTAAAAGAGGAGAAGGCCTGCTCTGAATTTTGGTGCAAGGACTAAACTACACAAGAATGTAAATATGAATAAGGCAAGAAACCCCACATCCCAAACACACTACGGTGACAACTCTGCAGCCACCAAGGAGGAACGGACTTACCCTCCCTGGAGGGCAAGCGTTTATAGCAGAAACTCAAAATAAGACCCATTACAACTTCTCATGGCAAAAGTATGTGTTCCCATGGGGATGCAGGCTAACATGAAGTCCAATTAAATAATCACTGGAAATGTCAGTGTAAACCCTGAAGGAATACATACTTCTACTGTGAAATGCTCCCACTGGAAATCATATTAACAAAAAGGTCATCAAGAAATGCTAAAGCTATGTACAAAGGAGGCAAGGGAAGTGAGGGGGGAGGGAACAGAAACTATTTTAATGCAATAAAATACCAAAAAAGGTTTTTTATTGACAAAGAGCTATGGGTCTATTTTCCTAGACAGAGGTAGAGCTGAGCATATTTGGCCAGAACACCAAGTGTCATTTGGTTTTAATCTGTTACCAGTTCCCTCCCTGGCCATCACCATATACATCTCTCAAGCAAGTGGCCTGGAAAGAGGCGGCACAGGAGCAGGATGTGGGCAGCCGTGGCTCAGCACGTCTGAGGAGGGAGAAGGGTCCCAGCACTGTGTCAGACATCGGTATTCCTGGATGTGTAGGAGTGGACCTTTCTGTTTAATCTGCATGTTTTAGAGAACATTGACTTTTTCATGCTTCAGCCATCCATTTATTCTCTTTCCCCTTTTAAGGGCAACCTCTCCAGGACAGCTTCTTTCTAAAGTGAGAGCAGGCTGCTTTGTTTCTTCTTAGGATAACACAGGCTCTTTTTCAGACCAAACCACTGCTCCTCTACATCAGAAACACCAGCACCACACACATTAATATGAAAGGAAAACAGGGTGCTGATAATACCACACTCTCATTTGGGAGTACCATCCATTCCCGATGAACTTAAACTCTTTTTAGACTGAAAAGTTTCTACCCTCTTATCTAGAAATAACAATATCTGGCTCTGATTTGACATTTTCCAGCAAGGTATTCCAAAGCACATGAAGGAAAAACAGAGAAAGCAAAGGATGCTGTCTTGACATATCCCAGTGCCACACAGTCCACAATAAAAGCAGCAGACTACTGGACCTAGCATGGTGCATGCCAGCTCCCACTTTGACAAAAGCTTCAGGGCCAGCTCACTAGCACATTTATCCCAGTCTAAATGATCAAGGAACCAATGCCCCAAAAACCGCACAGGGAAAGAGGAAGTTGACCACATTGCATCCATATTCTCCAAAGTCAAGGCAAGAAGGAAGCGGGGAGAGGGGGAAGAGAAAAAGACACATTAACAGAATCCAGAGCTAAAGGCACTAAAACAAGGAATATCTCCAGACAGATGAAAATCAACCCTTGTGTCCAAATAAAATAACTCCTTGTCTCCATGGGTGAGTTAACACTAATATTTCCCAGGAAACATCAGTACTGTGTTATCCTTCAACAGATATGTTGCTCTGCCTTGCTGGACTAACGCCTATGAATTTAAAACTAATTTCATTTTAAACAATCAGAGTAGTTTTGTACCTAAAATATGCCAGCAAATTTTAAGCAGCAGCAAAAGTCTTATTCTTAGCTCTCAACTGGACAGACAGATTCCCATTACCTTAACCAAGAACAAGATGAATTAAGAGCCTGGCACCAACATAGTACAGGTCAACTGCTCCAACAACAGCTTTTTCTTTAAAACATTAGTGTTCAACTGCTTACATAAGGCTTAATATCACTCTTTGGCATAAAGAACTGGAGATAACCAATTCAACTGATATGAAAGAAGCTTGCAAGTTATCTTCTATTTTCCAAGTCTCTTTAAGCCATTGTAAAAAACATAAAATAAGATATATGATAATTCATGTGTGGACAAGGAGTAACATTTGTTCTTTTTTTTTATTACCTTTAATTAGAAGCAGCTCTTCCCTGCTGCAGTGAATCAAGTGGGAATTTATCCAGGCATGCTGTAGACTTTTTAAAGCTAGGGCATAGTAAAAGAGCTGGAGCCAATGTGTTCACATTTCTGTTACTCTCTTAATTTATTTTTTCCAACTTACTCCTTCAGAGCCCTCATCTTAGAAGAAGGGTGTTGCATGCACATGAAGCAGCACTTAACCCGGGCAGGAGCAGTGGCTCCAAGCCCTCCCACCCAGCAGGAGCATTGCTGTCCCCCCAGCAGCAGGTAATGACAGATTTGCAGTTCCCTCCCAACCCCACCGTCCCCAGACCCTCCAGTGCGGACAGCCCAGTGCAGAAGCTCTCACTGCAAGAGCTGTGGACGTAGCTGAGCTAGACAAGGGTGGCACTGCCCTGGGCAGCAGCAATCAGAAGCTCATTCCTTCAACTCAGGGGGACTAGGTGGCATCTAGACCTACAAGGTCCCAGTTGCTCCCTGAAGACTTGCCTGTTTGGGTCTCTCTGCACGCACTCTCCTGGGACAGGCTCACCAAAACCAAGTGCAGGACATCAGAAACTTGTGCCCCTTCTGGATCTCACTCTCTTTACTGGGAGCGGAGCATTCCTTTGAAAAGGAGGCAATTCCCTCACCCAAACACAGAAACACGTGAAGATGAATCTCGACTTTTTTAAAGCACAGAACACATGGAGGCAAATCAGAGCTTAAATGTAGCAAAAATGTGCTGTCAAGGGAAGAGGGTGCTCCTAAATCCATCTCCACTTTCTGCAGCAGGCAGCTGTGTTGTTCCGGGGCACTTACGGTGACTGTGGATGGAGCTGGGGTCAAACACACTTCACACCAATGGCAGCAAGAGAGACAAGCTCGGTGTTACAAAGGGTGCAAAGAACAATAAAAGAAAAAAAATCAACAACAAACAAAACAAAAATCCCCAAAACAAACAAAAACCAAAAACGAAACAAAAATCCCCAAAAAACAAACAACCCAAAAAATCCCCAAAATAAAAAACCCAACCAAATCAGATGAAACAATAACTTCCTTACACCTCATGGCAAGTCTGTCATGTGGGCTTAGTCAGAGCTATCCCTGGCCATGAGACCGCCCTGCTACCTAGGCCCAGATTTATCCCTCTAGTTCAGTTACTCCCTTTTTGCACCACGTGGGGGACTGACTTGCTTCTCCACCTCTATTCCTTTCCTTCCAGCCCCAAAATGCTGCTCCAGAACTAGGTCAGAGACCACCTCCTGGTAGGACACATGCATCTGGGGAATCAACATCTTTCTAAGCAGCAGAGGACACATCAAAAACAACCTTCAGAGTGCTCCCAGATGTGAGGCTGCCTTCACTACAGATATTAATTGAATCAAAGAGTTTCCTGCACCAAAAAGTCACAAGGTGTTTAAACAAAATGAAACAACAAAACCCCCAAGCCTCACTACTGAACCACAGGGCATTCTTCAACACACTGTGCAGAGACCATGAGCACCCCTGGGCTTTCCAGCTGCAGAAACACATCCCCTGAATCCCCCCCCGTGCCTCCTGCCCACAGCAGTCCCCATTCTGCCTCCTCACAGGGTGTCCTGACTGGCACAGCCAGGACTGCTGGCCAAACCCAGGGCACTGGTGCACATTTCAGCTTTCCCACAACCCCCCAACATTCCGTGGATCAAGAGCAGGTGAAAGCCTGCCAGAGGAAGCTTAAGCAAATGCAATGTTCAAGACAGCACTCTGATTGATGCAGCCTCCGCTCAACAGGGCTCTTTGCAGCCTTTACTTTTAGATAAGGCAAGGAAAGGTGACATTCATGATATATACACTACTCTTCTTTAAGCACCATCTTACCAAACACTTTTGTGATAGCAACAAATTAACTTTTACAGTACAGAGGTGTTTAGAAAACTGAAAAAGACAGATTCGGGTAAGAACTTAGACTCAAAGCTTCAGAAAAACAACTGCTCACAGTGATTCAGGTCAGCCTTGTGATTTCTGTAGCCAGCACACTCCCAGGCCCACCAGGGACTTCCCAACAAGGCCAAAGCACCACACATAATCTTATCTTACACACAGAGGGACAATGCATTAGGTTATCTTCAGATTACCATAATCTACTTCTTTAAACAGCATGACTTCTATAGCACTGCAAGCTGATGCTGAATATTTGAGAGGCGCTTCCCTCCTGGCTGGCTGGTGAAATTGCAAAACGGGGAAACATTGAGATGTGTGCATGCTGCTCATATTTATGGCATTTCTTCACTTTTGAGTTGCCTGCATAAATAACAACCCCTAACTATAATGGGGCTTTTCTCAAAGAGTCAGCCTAAAGACAAGGGATGAGCCTCCACTTCAAATGCATCTTAAAGCCAAGGCAATCTCACTAAAAACTTCTGCGTTCTTAAGTGTAGTAAAAACTTTGGCTGCTGCTTTGGAAGGAAACCACCCATGTATAGCTCTAAAAAAAGTCCATCTGTATTAGTTAAGATGCACACACCACTCAAGCCTCAAACACAGCTACCTTTCCACCCTGAGCCTCTCCAAAAGGTTGTGCTCACCTCAAGAATAAAAAGCCAGAAGGCAAATGAGCACACTGTCCTCAAAAGATTTCAGCAGCAGAATTTCTCACCTCTGGCAGAGCAAGGGTAAGGGCAGCACATGAGGCATTCAGCTAATTATAACCCAACATCTACCTACCAGAAACATCATAGGGAATGTTATCCCAGTTTACACAGAACTGGAACAAGATTTTTCTTTACAAGTATCAGAGAGGTTTGCCTAATGTAACAGTTTGCTTCTTAACTCTTAGTTCTTAATTCCAACGGTATAAGAAACTGGGGAGCCAAAAAAGGTGGGGAAAAAAAATCTCCTTTCTATTCCTCCCTTTCCAATGCAGTGTCACTGCTCTCTTCCCAAGGACAGTTAAAATGTGATAGGCACCATGCAAGCCAGCAAACTCTCAGATGCCATAATCTGGGAGAAAATGCCACATTTACTATTACTGTTGAATAGGCAAAGTTTAGAGGTACCTCTCGTCTACAGAAGTATGCCCTCAAAATATGGCAAAGACCGTGGTCTCCAGCCACACTGTTGTCCCAATTTATCTATATGCAAAAGGTAACAACATATACAACCAGTTTTCTAGTGTGATGGCCAAGATTATTTATTCCAGTAGAAAGATACTTTAAGCAGCAGCAATCAGAGTCTGAATGCCGAAGGTGAAATCTCAGCCTGACAGAGCCAGCAGAAACTTTTCCCCCAGTCACTGATGGGGCCAGTTCTCTGCAGCACAGAGGGAACACACTTTATTTTTAAATGTTAAGTAACGGATGTGAAGCATCCAGTGTTTTTTAAACTACACATTTCCCTATTACAATCATGACCTAATACTTATTCAGTGGAGATCTCTGGTGGAAATAAGTGCCAGGCACATGTTTTGTTGGTCAGCTGGATTTGTTGACCATTACATCAAGTTTTACTTTCAAATACACTTGTGCAGTGTAATCCAATTAGGGTTTAAAGCAACACTGACACCGTTAAATTATATAATTAATGACAGTAAGAATTAATGTATTTGTACAGATTATGACCAGGTCAGGTATTTCAAGGGCAGCTGATCACAGTATTTACATGAATATAGGAGAACATAAAGTAAGTAATTATTCATATTCTAAGCGTATCGATCCCTCTATAGTTGTTTCAACTTTGCTGATATGTGACTCTAGTGTGGTAAGAGATCTGAAACTATTCTTAGACTGTGGCAGAAAGCATGAAGTGGTTTGTTGGCAGGTCTTACACTCCCCACTATAATGAGAGCAAGTCACTTCATTTATTTCCCCATCAGATGAGCAGAGAGAAGACTGAAAGCCAGAGCATAAATAAGCTCCTCCGACTGTGAACAAGAACAGAGAAGGAACCAGTTTTTGTAGAAAAACCAGCTAGTTCCTCCCCATCTTCTTTGCAGAAGTCCAGCCATGAGTTTACAGGATATAGTGGGAATTAAAAAAAAAAAATCCAAATCATATTTTTCACCTGTGCTTTTGAATTCCATTCCTTCTTTGAAGTCAAACACAGAAGCCTTTACAAACTAAACACAAGACTTAAAGCAGGTTCACAAGGCTCCCAGTGCTGGGTCTTGAAGGAAGAGGAAGAACAAACAGCAGAATGGAGACAGTGCTACTAGACCCTGGTCAAGGAGATAAAGGCAACTCCTCTTGTGTTAAAAGCTGTCAAGATGTGCTAACACAAATAGATTTAATTTAACTTGTGAAAAAAAAAAAAAAAAAGCTGAACTTCAAGCCTAAATGTCTCAGTCAGGGAAAAAGAGTACTTTTCATCTGAATGCAAATGAATTTCCCACTTTCCATTTTTTAGGTCCCAGTAGCAAACTCAAGCACACCTGCCCCCAAGACTCCAGGCCACTTCGCTAAGAGCTGAGCTGCTCCGGGAAGGCAGAGATCCCTCACTGTTGGGTTTGCAGGAGGGGAAGGGGTACAACCCTATCAAGGAGGGTCAGGGCTGCTGACCCAGCCAAGGGCACGCTCTCCCCTTACCCAGATTCAGATTTGACACTGGCCTCAGGCACAATGGATGCTGGGCTCACATCACCAGTTTTGCCCTGTCTCTCTTCCAGCATTAAGGAAAAAAAAATTTAAAAAAAAGCATCCATAAAAAATGAGGTCTTTAGGTTTCAGTAAACATGGAATACCATGGTCTAGGGGTGTTGGGGGAAATATGACTTCTTGCTATTTTGTTTATAAACAGACTGAGTAGCAGCTTCAGCCCTGACAGCTCAGGCCGCTACAGCCCATGTAGCAGGACTGTGAAATAAAGAATTCTTAAGGGTTTATTTGTTGTAAAAATAGAAGATTTATGCCTGTCTCAAGTGCTGCTGTGCCTTGTGGCAAAAGAAATAAGCAAATCTTTCTTCTTAGGAGCTTAAATCAAAATTACGCATATGTTATGTGCACGACCAAAAAAACGTTAAAGGAAGCAGCAAGGAGCCGCATGGAGAGAAAGGGAGGAACAGAGGTCTTAAAATCCTCCATGCCACAGCGTACACGAAACCCTCTCCTGCCACAGCCAGTTTATACCTCGGCCTGCTACATTAAAAATAAACCAGACCACCTCTTTTTAACTGGCGCCTAATAAGGTGCACCATACACACATTTAATCTATAGACCACGGCCCGGCCTGGGAAACCCGCACAGGGTTTCTGCGCCGCTCCAAGCGCCTGGGGCGCCTCCAGCACGGAGCCGCACGGGGCCGCACGGAGCGGCACCAAACATGGAGAAGGTGGCACCGCGCGGGGGGACGGGCGCTTGGACAGCCCCGCTAGCAACCAGTGTTTGCAAACACAGCACCGGGGATCAGATGGGCCGGCCGTAAATTAGGGCCGGGCAGCGGAGAGCGAGAGCAAGCACCCCGGGTAACAAAGCCAGGCAAAGAGGGCTCCCCGGGCGCCCCCACTTTTCGTTTTAGCGCCTGAACACAGGGACGGGGATGCGCCAGCGCCGGGGCTGCTGAAGCACGATGGAAAAAATGCTATCTGTCCGATGAAACTAAATAACGAGTGCTTCCAGCGCCACTCCCCCAGGTTGGAAACTTAGCCAGTCTTCCTAAATGCTGTTTTATCCCATGCTCAACTCCATCTGACCCCAGCTGGAGCCCCACTTCAAAGAACGGGAGGTGAGTTACAGTGATGGAGGGAGTGCCTCACTTCAGGCTCCCCGAGGTGAGGTCTGCTCCAGCCCAGCTCATCACTGTATCTGATGCCTTAAGTTTTAGTTTTCATATTTTCAGATTCTGTGCTGACTAGGGATGTAGTTCTGAGTCTCGTATTAAGTGCTAGTAAGCTCTCTTCACAGAGTATGTAAACAAAACAAATCCTTTCAATAAATACCTACTTTATTCTCTAACTCCGTCCAGTCTCTGTTTCAGGTCAGCCTTCCAAGGCATCATAGCCAAAAAGCAAAGGATTTGGGCTGTCTTCTGGCACACTTCCAGCTCTGTTGACAGGCCAGTTTGGGGAGGGGATTTCTGCTAAGCAGGACTTTGAGGTAACATTTCTCAGCGTCTGAAAACCAAAAAGGGCCCAAGGACTCCCAGGAGCACCTGGTTAAACCCAGAGCAGCACACAGAGCTGGCAGGTGAGAGAAGGGGCTGCCACAATCTGCCCACAGAGCCCAATGCTCGGCGCTGCCCAATTACTGCTCTGCAGCTTCATCCCAGCCACCTTCTCGCTCCAGGTATGGAAAAAGTACCAGTGTGAGGTTCAGAGAGGCTACAGTGTTTTCAGAGGAACACAGAGAACACCTTCAAGCACACCACTTTTCTAAGGATAGGAAGGCTTGCAGACTACAACCACATAATCAGCTGCAAAGGCTGTACCACAGAAGGATTACCACCAGAAAGGCAGGACTCCAGTGGCAGCCTTGCTCTGCCAAGCGCCTCATCTCCCTCTTCCACAGATGAAGGGCATCATCATGACCCCAGAGACTCAAGAAGCCCTTCCTGGGATCCCATAGCAAGTATCAAAACAAGACAAGCACAACCACACTCTTGCCAGGAACAAGGGGACAGTTCAGCAATTTTAAGCTTCCGCAAGATACACACAGAGAGAAGTATCTCACAGGACCCGTAGGCCCTACAAACCCATGAAGCTCAGCTGAGGAAAAGGGATAAAGTACCAGCCCACTCTGTTCTCCTGCCACACCGTGCAGGTTGGAAGTAGCAAGCTGCACAGAAAAATTAAGTGAATTAAATACATACAGTATGAGCTAAGCAGCAAATCCTTCCATAGTTTCCCACTGCCACAGCCAGTCTCTGCCAACCATGCCTTCAAATGGCATAAACACCCAGGGGAAAGGAAATTTAATCTAGAGGGCAGCGTTGTTATAAATAGGATCTCAAGAATAAAGTGAAGAAAGGGAAGTATCCTTGGATGATGCCTTAATTGGTGGGGCTCATCTCCACCAAAGCATTAAGGGATAAACCAAATTCCATATTAAAACAGGAGGCTTTACAGGAAAGTCATATACATACATAATCACTCATATGCAGAAACACAACACTTTCAGATCACTTCTTAAACAAATAATCTCTCTTTGTCCATTATTCTGACCCCCTTATCACCAAAACAAGTCTCGATTGCTCCTTAACTTTTGCTGACTGGTCCATGACACAATGCCTCAGACCAAGTGACCTCCCGTGTCTTTCCTCCTCCCTCCTGCTACTCTCTCACTGTCCACCTCCAGCACCTATGAGTCCAGTTTTACATGGACTAAAATAAGGCTGCTAAGCAAAGGTCAGTCTGACAAGCTAAAGGAGAAGTATCCCCTCCTGGACCTCTGCTCCTTGGGCTATAAATACTCAGAATAAGCACTGGGGGAAATTCTTTGTCTGCACACACAGACACCAGGAAGTACATGTCCCCCTCCTTCCACTTCTCACCCCTCCTGCTACTTAAGGACAACATGCAGAGGAAAGCAAGCATCTCCCTGCTACCAGCTCCATGATTTGTCCATGGAAGGCATTTGCTTTGCCACTGGTGACTTGGGGCACACAGGCCTTCCCAGAGACAAACAGATGCTTTCAAGGTCCAACCATCAGCGAGGCTGACAGCAGAGAGCACACGCTGCAAAGCCAACCAACACCCTGTGCCTGGGCAACAAGGAGAATTACCTTTTAGGACTAGGGGCTCCTTGCCTTCTCGCTTGAGCGACTCCAGCACTATGTGGAGTGGCTGGGAAGGCATGACTCTGCTTGGCTCATTGGTATTCTCATCATAAACTACAATTTCTTTGGAAAAGATTCTCTTGAAGGAGTCCTTGCCTTCTCGGCAGGAGATCAAGTCCAAGACGGTGATCTTGCCCTGCTGGAGCCTCCTCCGGCTGATCTTGTCAGAACAGTTAATGTGGACAGCCCCTTGAATGTGGCTCTTATTATACTCCATGAAGGGCCTGCAGTCAATGATGACCGGCCCTTGGTTCTGTTGGTGGCTCTTGCTGCATTTGGTCATCTTCTTGGCCAGATCATGGGGGTAGATGATTTTGATGCTGGCGAGCTGCTTGGCGCTACCCGAGATGGGGCTCCCCACTCCGCCCAGCGGGCTCAGGCTGCCGGCGTTCTCATTGCTGTTGACCATTTGGTTGGCAGGGCAGGCGGGGGAGGCTCCGGCGTGCGTGCTGCTGGTGCTCGCTTGAGTTTGGGCCTGAGTGTCCTTGTCGTACGTTGCCACAGTGCAACAACTGGCACTGCTGCATCCACAACTCAGGGAGCGTGCAGAGCCGTTGGATGAGGGCATATACGTGAGATTAGCAGTCTTTAGGGACACGACAGCTGCGCCAAGCAGACCGGAGTGGCTCTCACCAGCAGAGGAGGCAGATTCAAGGAAGCTAGAGTCTAAACACAGGTTGAGATCCTGAGGTCTCACTGGCCTCGAAAGTGCCACTACTACCCTGTCGTCTAAAGGAGATGGAGGCATGAGGAGGCTGAGCACTAGCAAGTTAAGAAGAACTCAAGATCACCCTGAAAAAGAAAAAGCAGAAGGGAAAGAAAAAAAGTGATGAAAACAGATCATGAAATCACATAAACCTACAGATCCAACAACTTACTTTGTGAACACCCGTTATCCCTAATCTAACAACCCCTTCTGACAGTAACCAGCTCACAGGAGTTGCTAAAAAGCCTTTTCAATGCTGCAGAGAATACTTCAGCGATCCGCATGTGCGCCCATGGCACGCAGAATCCACACAAGCAGCTTGGACTGTGCAGTGACACCCAGGAGGAGGCATTTAGCTACACGCAGATGGTGCGGAGCTATTCCGAAACCCCAGGCTGCAAGGCTCACCACTGATAACGACAGAGGCATGTTCCTTTATTCCGTTGCTCACTGAAAAGGAAGCAACTACTGGGCTGAGTCTACTACAGGGAGGAAGGCGTAAGAGCTGAATAGCTGAATGTGTCAGGGGTGATGTGCAACTTTTCCAGCATGATGGAATAAAATTAGCCTGTGAATAGATTTTCTGAGACAGTTACAAACCCGAACATGTAAGGCTAAACAAAAAATTCCCAGAAGAAAACAGAAAAATTAGCTTCTGGAGGTCCTTATAAGCGCACATCTTGCACTTCCCTCCCCCTGTCAGAGGTGAATCCAGTCCCAGTTAAGCCCCTAGCTCCAGGCTCGGGAAAGCTGCTGTTCCCCAGCAGCCCGTGAGACAAGTTCCCCACTCGCCACCACATTTCACAGCTTCTAGAAAGAGTGGTCCCCTCTGCCCCAGCCAAGGTCACTGCCTGCCCAACCTTTGCCTTCCTATTTGCTAAGACGCAAGCACGCAGGATTTGAATCCCCCCCGTTTCTACTCGGCAGGCAAGGAAGACGACAAGAGCAGAATACCCAAAGCCAGCCCCGTGACAGTGCGTGCCCTTCACCAGCAACTTCGCGAGCAGCCGCGGCTCTCTCTGAAAAGCCATCCCAGCACCAACTTCACCAGGCTCCCGGAGCGCGGCGAGCACTCGCAGCTCCCGCTTCCCGCCCCAGCTGGCCCTGCACCGGGCCGGCCGGGGAGCGGCGCGGAGATGTCCAGCCCGCACAGGGGGTGGCCGGGGGGCAGTGCCGCCCCGGGCAGCCGCC
>WBMY01002126.1:492107-550741 GCA_013397315.1 Donacobius atricapilla
GCACTGCCGCCCGTCCGCCCCGACCCGCCGCAAGCGGCTCGGCAGGGAGCGAGCGGCGCCAACCCGAGGGGATGCTGTTTAGGTGCTTCTCCAAGCAGTCCTGCCCTGTTCACAAGCAAGCCCGCGGCAGGCGCTCGGAAGGAGAAAAACCCAGCGACCACATTCCTTGGCAGCGTCGCTCCGCCAAGCGCCTCATCTCCCTCTTCCACAGATGAAGGGCATCATGTTGACCCCAGAGACTGACCCTCGTGGGTCAGTCCAGCGCGCGACAATCCACCAAGGCAGAGACAGGGAAAGTGGGATCTCCGGAATGATGCATCCTACCAGTCCGCCCTGACCATGGGAGCACTGGAGAGTTTCTGGTACAGCCCAGCATGCAAACCCTTAGAGCTACAGGAGGAAGGGTGAAGTTGGAACAGATATGAATGAGCCCACACTAGATACTTGGGAGTAGAAGAACAGTAATTTCCCCACACAAAAGCAGTAAATCACAGGGATGGCAGGAGATGTGTCCCACACTGCCCAGGGACAGCCAGGCCTGGAGGTCCCTGCCTGCCTGACCCCCAGATTAAAGATGGATCCAGATGCTCCATGCTATAGAAACTCAGATTGAACCCTATGGCACGTTGTCCAGTAAAGATCCTGAATGTTCAGATTAGACTGGATTCTCCTAGTGTAAAAAGGAAAGCAACACAGGCCAGAGGACAAGATTTTAAGGATCCATTACAAGGATAAGCATGAATCCCTTACATCCTTTCTGTCAGAGGCTGACATGGGCAAAATAATGAGCTCTCACCCTTGTTACGGGAGCATTACAAGGTGAGAACTGATTTTCAAGCCACATGGATCAGCTCATCACGCACTAGGAGGGTACTTGGCAGCAGCACGGGATTTCTGCACCCCTTTCCTTCCTCACTGTGTAATCTATTTACACATTTCCTGGTTCAACAACCACATCTCATCATGTACCAGTCCATCACGTATCAATCCAAGTCAAGAGACAGGAAAAGTGACATCTCCACAGCAATGCATCCTCCCATGTCCTTCCTAACCATGGGAGTGACAAAGTTACACCTACAACTGGGAATGCCAGCCCTTTAAGCTACAGCAGAAAAGATGAAGTTAGAGCTAGTAAGAAGTTGTCAGCATGATAACATTGAATCTAAATTAGCCCCCAAAGATTTTGGTTCTGGAATGTATGCAGATAATTAATTTTTCAACTGAGATTTTCAAGCTGTAACTACCAATCCTGCTGGATCTATTGCAAAAAAAATTTGTATAAAATGCTACTGCATATCATCAGCAACTCCGATAAAAAAAATAAAAAAAGAAAACAGAGAGCAAGATTTAAGAAGCACTGAATACTTGAAATTTTTTTATTAATTCTACGGTAAACACAAGTCAAATACTTTTTCTCACAGCCTTCCTTCAAGTAATCATTTGCTTCTCCTAAATGTTCCTTGCAGGACAGCAACTCATCTAGCACAAACTCAGGCTTTTGTTTTCCAGTGTTGTGATACCACAGCAGGGCACCAGTTCCCCTGCACACTGGGAAGGCAGGGGAAGTGGGGCAAGCTCTCGCTTGTAACAGCTTCACCTCCAGCAATCTGCTCTCACTGAGAGCAAATGTGGGGAAAGACTTCGAGCAGTTAAGTCACAGAGTGACTTCATCCAGCAAACACCACAGTCTGGAGGTATTACCTTCTGAAGGCTTGTAAGTCCCTATGCTACCCAGCATAAATGCAAACCAGGCTTTAACAGAGCTGTGCCATTGCTGCATGAACAGCTGCCCTCCCCAGCGAGGGAGCAAACAGCTCGATGGAGAAATGCACTGGTCTCAGACTTCACAAACGCTGGTCAGTTCCCCAGAGGTGACACTGTGAGACACCACTGGAGCATTTTCACGCTCTCTATTCCTCTTTGTCCTTGGTTTGCTGAGGTTGGCACTGGGTTCACAGCAGAAGAGGAGTAGTTCATGCTTCCCTCAAAACCTCCCGTTCAGGCCACGCTTGGGCCTGGGGAAGGAGCTCCCCATGGGCTTGTGTTCAATTCGCTGCCTGAAATGGTCCTTCCAACCAGGGCACCTGGAAACCATGTTCCTGTTTGTGCATCTCCCAAAGCTAGACATCTCCTAAGGCAAATACGTGCCAGAAAACACTTGGAATCATTGATATAGCAACCTTTTACTTTCTGACCAAACTTCTCAGTACAGTACTACCAATGTGCACCAAGAAAATGTTTTGTGACTTGCTTATGGAGGAGTTCTCCTCATAGGAGAGTTTTGCAGAGGTTATTCACAGCAAGCAATGCTCCCTTCTGAAGGATACTCAGCCTTTGCCGAGTTTTCTCACAATATAGAGAGGCCAAATGTTATTTTGTCTCATATTTTATTTAACATTTTACTTTCTAAGAATGCGAACCGTAAGTTGCTATTCCACCCCAGTTTCAGAGGATTTCCTACAGAACTTTACTGACTTCATGCTTAATACATTTTATTAGCCTATGACACAAGATTGGCCTTTTTCCTGTTCTCAGAAACCACAGCCCACTGTGACTTTTTTCTGAGCATATTCAATGAACAGCTTTCTAAATGCTTTTGCTCTCTGTAACTCGACACCCAAAATAGACAAGACTTATCTATTCCCTAAAAACTAAACTTCTATTTTCTGAAAAGCACACAAGAATTCTTACTATGAAAGCTGGCAGATCAAAGTTCAATTCCCACTTTCAGCAGTAGCAGCACATGGGATTTTGACATTTATTTTCCTCAAATGCTTTTGCCACCATGGTGCACTTGCTCAGACATTTGAAGAAAACCACAAGCAAACAAAGTGAAATCATCTCAGAATTGAAGCAAATTTTCACAAACACTCACAGTATACTAATTGCATAAAATCCAATCAAACCCGTTCAACCTCAGAAAAAGGGTAAAGATTGCTAAAAGAACATGCTGAATATTTAACAGATGTGAAAAAGAAGCCATCAAAATTCCCAGCAACAACACAGACGCCCCTTAAGTGCTCTCAAACTAAACAGTTCCTTCTTGTTGAAAGATTTCTTCCACATCAACCATTCTTCCACTCTACAGTCAGGGACCTTTTATCTTGTTTAGGATTAGAAAAAGACCCAGAACATAATTGCCTTCATCAACACAGCCATGTACAGCACCTGCCCTGCACCTAAGCAGAGAAGAAGGTGTGCTGTCCTGTCCCCTGAACATTCAAATCTCTGGAGTCGTGCAGGAAGAAAGGATTTCACCTGTTGCACATATGACTGCAGAAAGGGGCAGTCCAATGTTGGTTGCTCTCTGGGGTAGCATTATTCTGGGTTTAGGGGCACAGTAACAACCAAAGCCAGGAGTTCACAGTAACAGGCTGTGTGTAAAGACAGCAAAGGACTGATGCCTGTCCCTCCTGAGGCTGTCATTTGAACAGAACAATTCAAGTTCCCAATTTTACTGGCAGGAACGGGAAGCAAGAGGCCGAGTGACTTCCCTAAAGTGACACAACAGCTTACACAGTGGAGCAGAAAAATGGGAAACTGGGGAAAACAAAGGTGCAAGCCAGCACAGTATTTCAACTGCAAACTTGTAACTTGCACTTCATCAGGTATCACATGAACTGGCTAAAAGAAACTGTCCTTGGGGGCTAGACTGAACTTCTATGTGTTCACTACTTAAGTTTGCCCATTTGTTTTTTTAAGCACTCTTTGATTTTTGTTAGGTTTTAATACATCGCATGGCACCTTTGTCTGTCCTTGTTAGAAATGACAGTTCACTACAGAGGCAAAGCTGAGAAACCACTGTTAGCCATTCTGTTAGCCTTTTGCAAGAAAACTATATCCCCCTTTTTCCTTTCTTTTGGAAGCCTGTTTTAAAGGCATCTTAGTAAAATACATGCTTCCCTCTTAAGCAATCGTCTGGTACGAGAGGAAACAACCTGTTTTAGACAAACAGTTTATCTCCTAAGCTAGGGGGTGGGATTGAAACTGTGCACAAAATGAATTTATAAGGAAAATGAGAACCAGTAGTAAACATAAAGATGCATCCTGGTACTCCTGCTTGCTTTTTATGGCTTATCCCCAGTGGGGAAGCTGCCATAAAATGACCTAAGTGAGAAACTGAAATGCAACAGCTCTGGCACTGTAACTACGTGGATGCTCTTGCCGCACAGTTAGAAGCCTGTGTGGGTTTGGGAAGGCACAGGTGATGCCAGGTGTCCCTTCCCTGGGGCACAACACTGGACAGTTAGGGCAAGCAGGTCATGGTGGTAAGCAGCATCCTTTAAACAAAGCAACAACACAGGCGGTCAGACAGGTGAAGTCAGCCCATGTCTCCTGACCATGCCTGCTCCAGTTCAGCTCTGGGTCACTGCCATGGGACTGTGGTCAGATACTCACCCCACAGCCTTTGCAGACATCCTGGCCTTCCCTGTGCTTGGCGGCAGATGACAGCTTTGATAAGACCACCCTGCAAATACCTGAAGCTGCTGCGGATGGATGAGTTAGTTTTATGAATTAGGGGACAAGCCAACCTGGGGTGTTTGCCTCCAGCACCCCCATCCGCATGCCCCCAACCATTCTGCCAGCAGAGTGTGGGGATGGCTGCACACCGGGAGGAGTGGGAAGTGGTTCAACGCCTTTAAGATGCTGGAGTGAGATGATATGTGCTCACAGACTTGTTTTATAATTTCATTAAACAAATGCAGCTACAGATTGACATTTTAATTCCTCTATATGACATTTACCCAGGGCTTCAAAACAAACATATTTCTACTTACCTGGCTGTATATGCCACCTTTAAAGCAACAGAGGAATGATTAAATAGGAGTTTGATTCAGTAAAGTCAGCTAGTTTTTCAAACCTGCCTGGGTCCAACCTGCTCATTTTTATTTAAGGTTCTCTAATCACCTCTGGCTGCAGCCTGGCCAGGAATCTCAGCAGGACAGACAGAGATTATTTTTTTCTTAACAGTCCTTTTATCATTATGATTTTCCCATTTAAACTGTGGCTGTCTGAGTGAACAGGCAGTTACTGGCCTCCCCAGGGTACTTGTGCCTTAGAGAGTAGAAGAGACTCTGGTTACAAGAAGCCTTCAGGTGTGTTCCTGCAGCATCCACACCGCCAGCATGAAGCAACACACCCGGAGCACAGCAGTAGGATATGACAGGCACATCTGTGCTGCCCAGGAGGGGACAAGGACTTGGGAGGAAAGGAATAAAAGAGTATGGAAAGAAAAAAGGAACTGCTTTCTGAAGGTCTTTATTTATGAATTGCCTCCAGGCCAGACACAGTCTTACTTCATTTTCTTAGAGCTTGGGTGAGATCCCTCACTCTGTCTCTCCTTAGCACAGCCAAAGGGGAAGACACTGGTGTTGAGGAGCAGAGCAAGAGGGCTGGAAAAAGTCCAGCTGGAGTCACTCCCCTGACTCTGCTCAGCAGTGTGGGGTCGTGGTGGCTAGTTCCTCCTGTCTTCAAAAAGAGCTCAGGGAAGGTGAGTTATTCAGATCGGCTCTGTTGGGAAATAAGTGCACAGACAGTCGCTGCCGTGACAATCGCTGTGAGCCGAGTGCTGCAGAGTTAATGATGGCCAGCTGGGCCAAATTCCACCCCCCGGTCACACCCAACCCACCCCGATCAATGCCATGAGAGCAAACAGTGCCTTCCGTGCACAGTCTCCTTCCCAGAGGCAAATATCCGATTGCCCTGGCCTGGCAGCTGTGGGCAGATGTGCATGGGGCGCAGGAGGGCATGCTGCGGCTGACAGGGGGGCTCCTTTCAGGACCCCAGCTGAGAGATGCTGTAGGTGTCATCCTGGGCAGACCTAAGCCTTCCTACCTCCCTGCAAAGCCAGGTGGCAAAGCCTTTGCTTCTCATGCCAGGGAGGATGGCTCCCTGCCTGCTAAAAGTGACAACTCTTACCTTTGGTGTGCTCTCCCTCCTGTTTTTTCTTTCATGGATCAATGTGGCCCCTCTCTCCTGAGCTACTACAGTGAGAATACTCTGTCTTGCATATTTCTGCCTCTACCTCCAGAAACAAAAGGGAAGCAGGACAAGGAATATGACCTTTATGACTTTTCTGCACTTGGAAGTGTACCAGAACAGATCATCAGAGATGCTGGTTTCAAGTGCCACTGTAGCCGCTTGAGCAGCATCCCTGTATAGCCCTAATTTGGGAAGGGCAGCTCCTGGTTCTCACCCTCCAGAGCAAGCTTTCACATCAGACCTTCCACCTGGACCACAGTTTTAGTCCTGCTTGCTGGCAAACCTAGTCAGGCTCTGAAGATCAGGGGTGTGAAAAAGTGCAATGAAGCCCTTCCAGACAGCTGATTTGTGTCAATAGCAGAGCTGAGCTCCCACCAGCCTCACTCACTGACATAAGTGACCTGACTTTGGAGGTCAAATAGCAGCCCAGACAACTGGCATTAGCCGCCCTGATTTACAGGCAACTTTTTAACTCAGCGTTTTGTACCTGTGTCACCCCCAGCTGCCCGGCCTTCTCTGGCCCACTGAGACAGGAGCCAGCAGAAGACGCACGGATCCCCCTTCCTCCAGCTCTCCTTGCACCAGGCTCGGTGCCAAAACAGCAAAGGCGCGCAGAGCAGAAGAGACCCACGGGCAAACACCACCCATGCAGGGAAATCACCAGCTATGCTCCTGTGCGCAAAGACCACCTGAGCCCCCACAGCCTCTCTCGGGCATGAATGGCTCGGCTCACTCCTCTGACTAACCAGGTGGAAGGACACCGGGCTCCCGGCCCTCCCACCAGCGCACGGAGATGCGGGAGTGGAGGACCGCACAAGCAGGCTTCAGGGAAAAGCACTTCAGTCAGCAACGCTGCACTTCGGCGTTTGCAGGTGATTCGGAGGAAACTAATTGAACTCTCATGAAACCACTCTAAACGCTTGTCCTAAGAGAACATCCTCATTCATTTATTTATGGCTGGTGCTTTGTATTGTGAGTTGCTGCATTTAGATTAGCATTCAGTGCCACTTTCCACCCCACCCCATTTCTGTCTGTATTAGACAGAGCTGTCAGCATCTCACCTTCAGTGAAAAGAACATCAATATTTCCTGGCAGCAGGCAGGGGAGGCTCTATGCAAAGCCAGAGTTTTAACAGTTTAACAAACGTGCAGACTTTCAAACCCGGAAACTTGTTCTTGGCCAACTAGACATCTGGCTTAGCCCAGCTACCTTCCTCCTTCAGTGCAGCTGCTGCCAGAAGGGAAGGAGAACAGGTCCTCTTCTGACCAGCATGCCTTCTACATGGCTACACTGGTGGGAACAACTCCTGAACCACACAGACCCTCCCCATGGGCTGCCAAAACCTTTCTTACAGTATATTTTCAAGCAACTCTTCTTCTCTGGACTGGGCCTCAAGCAACTTCCCCTCCATGGGATAAACAGCTTCTTCCTCAGCTTGATTACAGCAATCCTAAAATTGGAACTGAGGAGCTAACAGGAAGAAAGAGCTGGGATCTTATTGAGATCAACTCTATTTCTGTCATGTTGACTGAAATAGGCAGTTGACCTTGTTCTACTTATGACTACCTCAGTGCAAGCCACAGCTTGCTTTATCACCAGCATGGGGCAAGCAGGTACAGCAGAGAGTTCTTGGCACCCTCTGCCCGTCTCACAAATCCCATTCCTCCCACTACAGTCAAGCAACCAGCGGTCACCCCCATGCAGCCAAAGCCAGGTAACAGGGAAAGTGGAATTCATGTTAATGGACTCAAGAAGTTCAACACATTAATGAATGAGCAAAGTGCTCTGGGTCACAGGACAAGGTTTTCTCCCTCCTCCTCCACTTCCCTGAGGCAGTGAGCAGTAATTATGTTCACCATTTTCCTCATGCTGATAGACAAACCAGTTTAACTGCAGAGGGTGCTTCCCTTACCAGTCAATTGTACCAAAGGTTAGTGAGGCCCACTGGAGTTTACACAGCTTTCATTAAAGAAATTTTCCTTTTGAAAGGGATGAGATTTTAATCAAGACCATCTCCTGCCTCCAAAGAGCCTCCCTCCGACCAGAAAATCACTCCTCAATTCCTTCTGCTCTTAGAGCTGCCAGCTGAGTCCCACAACATGCCTGGGATCCCCCTTAATTTTGGCTCAACAGCTGTGATGCTGGGGGCTGCCAAAACTTGCCAGAGTGGGTATAGGAGGCCAAGCTTTTGCTAATCCCTGCAGGTGAGGTGATGCAATGCAGGACACCAGCTCACATGTTGCTGCTGCAAGTTCTTTCCTTGGTAGTTCACCACCCCTTTTACCTTAGTGTGATGCACTGGCCTCTCTGAACCTCCAAAGATATTGTTCCAAGGGGAACAGCATGTTCTCTCACCATGGTTTAGGTGCCCCCTCTTCCTTTGTGAGGTCAATATGTACCAAAGCCACCAGGAGATGAGGGAAGGACACTGATGGTTGAAGAGGGTAAGAGAAGATTACAGACCAATTTGGCTCTTGCCAGATGAGCCTGTCTGTGATATATGCTTGCAACCAAACTTAAAGCAGGCAGACTACACTCCTGCCACATAAATTAGTGGCAGTATAATCAATGGTTGCCATTGTTAAACACTTCATGGCAAATCCTGCTTGGTTTGCTCATGATATTGAGGGACTTCCTAAGGGACTTCTAACCCCTTGGATAGAAGGAAAATGACATGATGTAATCAAGCCAGAAGAGGAAGCTGGCTTTCTTGTGAGAGCACAGAAAGCGGTGCTTACCCATAAATACAGATCTTGTGCAAAATGTTTTTTCTCACTTAGCAGAGAGATTACCAGCTTGGGTTAGGCTGTCTGTTCCTAATAGGAAATCTCAGTGCCCTTTTCATATATAGCAAGGTACTAAATATAAACCCAAGTTTCTTTAGGTTTAATGTTAATGTCCCAGGCATTTCTCATGACTTCTGTTTTCCCACGCTGATGATCCTGCAGCTGATGGATTGTGAAACCACGGTGCAGGGATTCACAGAAGAGATGTCAGCAGTGGAGATTACACACTATGGGCTTGCTTCCCCAGCCCACTGAGGATTAGCACCACACCTACTATCTACTTAGATACCTCCTTGAGAGATTAATGCGTTGGTTGGACCAAGAATCATTTTTCCCCCTGTTACTTGCTGAAAGCAATTTGGCATGCAGCCACCACCTGACCAGTCCTTTTTCTTGGTCCAGGCCAATTCTTGTAGTTCTTCTGACCTCTAATGAGCTCCTGCAGTCTTGGTAAGTATCCTGTTATCACTAGGCAGCCACATGGCTGCTCCTAAGTTGGCAGTGAAATCCCTGCCAGCACCAGTGGCCCTGGCTCCAGATCTCAGAAGACGCATTTTGCCCTGCAGCAGGTGCAA
This sequence comes from Donacobius atricapilla, assembly GCA_013397315.1. Classification (NCBI taxonomy): domain Eukaryota; kingdom Metazoa; phylum Chordata; class Aves; order Passeriformes; family Mimidae; genus Donacobius; species Donacobius atricapilla. The sequence continues at coordinate 501,451 of WBMY01002126.1, forward strand.
TGTATTGTAAAGACATCTCCTAGTGAGATGTTCACACCCCAGCTTTGGGTTACACAGCTCTGCTCTGCCCACGGGAGTCTCTCAGTGAGCACTGCTGCAGCCCCACTTCAGTAGCTGCTGGTGGAGCTGGTCAGCTCAACCCTTGTTTCTCTGTTCAGCAGCAATTTGCAGATGTCAGGAGCCAGATGGGCAAGCTTTAATCACAGCCCCTTCCCTGCCTCAAAGCAGCACCTCAACCAATGCATGCCATATTCAGGCAGCTGTGGGACAGGCTGTCACTACCCTATGGATCGCCACCTTGCAATGACCTATTGCTCCATCACCTCACCACAGTGGCCTTTTGCAGGTGATCTCTAACTCATGGCTCATCCTTTGAGATCTGGCTGGAATGAGTCACTACAGATGAAAACAGTGATGGTGCCAGTCCTCCAGGGCTGAGGCAGCGATGCCCACACCACCCTCACGATGATGACTGCACCAACCCCCAGGATTGCCTCTTTCCTCATCACTGAAAGGCAGTTTTGTGTGAGGTCATAACAATGGATCTTGTCCATCCTGAGAACATTGTCAGCACGCTGACCAGTCCTCTGTGCTGCCTGCCTGAAACAAGGGAAACAGGACCTGGCACTCTGCAATCCAGACAGAGGGTGCCATACTCCAGAAGTGCCCTGCAGGCTCCAAAGAGACCATCTAAAAGATAAGATCCTTTCCAAAGTGGGGAATCATTGGTAGCTCAGAGATCCCACGTGGCTTAGACCCAGATTGTTTAGGACATAAAAAGGTGAGAAGCAATCCCAGAAAGAAGAATCCAGGGCAGCCCCAAGACCAAACCATTAAGTGCATGCCAGGACACCCATCAGAATTTCAGTTCTATGTGAATCAACAGCAACACACTAAGATGGGCTGAAGGCATAAACAATGCCTGGTGTTTTTCACCCTTGTGTCCAAATTCTGCTCTTTGTCCTAAAATGCTGATCAATTTTACCTTTATAAACATGCTCAAAGAATACTGCTTCCCCTCCTTCTCCAAAATAAGGCCATTAATTACAGACATATAATAATAAAGGTACAGAAAACTTGCAGTACTTTGTTTGTTATTTATGAGATGGTGACTCAGCCTTAAAATGCTGCAGAAGCCAGTGTAAGTAGCTGTAACCTAGCAGAAGAGAAAGGTTCTGATAACAAAAGCAAGTAAACTAATCATCTCTACACCAGGACAGAGCACTGTGCAAATATTTCTGGGCTGTGCTAATCATTCATGCTGCATCAGGCAAATCAAGCAGAGTTCCTCGAAAATAAAAAGTGGAATAAAAATAATTTTTTTTCCTAGATGAGAGTGTACATTTACTATTAGTCTGATTAAAGCAGTTTTCCTAATTTCCAGACTCATCCTATCTGGCCCAAAAGAACAGATTTTTTTTTTTTCCCTATCAGATGCAGCGATACCATGGTGAGCACCGTCATTCCAGATATCATACAGGTATGCTCCAAATCCTGTCACAGGACTTTCATTCAGGATTTTAGTCTTCTTCCTTTCTAGGCAGCCATGCCATCCAGATGAGGCACCCAACTGTCCCTGCCTAAATTAGACACCACCCCCGCATCACTCCAGCGCTCTGAGTCACCTCCCTGTCCACTGCTTATCCCTGGAGATCTAAGAGGAGATGCCAAAGTCAACAGTGCATGTAATTACTCAAGGTTTTAATCGAAGGAGTGTAAAAATAAAAAGTGATGATATAATGAAGTTAAAGATTCTTTCTTGACGAGTGTTAATTAAGTCGTGGTCACACAGGCCCTGTGGGAGCGGGGACTAGATTATTGTCTTCAGGTGGGACAACAGACCCACCCTGATCTGCTGAGCCTGTGACCATTATAAGATTAATGTTCCCTGATGGGCAGTTACCACACCCACCCTCACAGAGGGGATTACACCCTTCATCTGGTGTAAGGTATCATACAATGGCGTGGGTTGGAAGGGACATTAAAGATCAAGTTCCAACACCTCTGCCATGGGCAGGCAGAGATCACCTCCTCCACTAGACCAGGTTGCTTCAAGTCCCATCCAACCTGGCCTTGAACACTTCCAGGGAGGGGGCATCCACAGTTTCTGTGGGCAACCTAAGTGAGTGCCTCACCACCCTCATCAACTCACTCAGAAGAGATTCACTAAAGAATCTCTTCCAAATATCCCATCTAAACCTACGCTCTCTCAATCTGAAGCCATTCTCACTTGTCCAATCACTACACTTCTGACAGGGAGTCCCTCTGTGGCTTCCCTGTAGCACTCCTCTCCTTCGGAATACTGGAAGGCTGCTATGAGGTCTCCATGCAACCTTCTCTTCTCCAGGCTGAACAGCCCCAGCTTTCCCGGTCTGAATACTCTGGTGGCCCTCCATGTCCCATTCTCATTTTGCTTCACTGCTTGGCCAGAGAAAATCCACCCCACATGCAGTGATCAGGCACATTTGGTGTTTCAGAAACACCACAGAAAATCACTAAGGAAAAACAATTGTTCCAAGGGGTATTTCCAGAGATATTGCAGTAGACACACACATTGACAACAGCACCTACCAGATCCCTGTCTGTCTGTACATGCACAACACATTCAAGATTTATCTTCTCTATTTCTTTACTTCCTACAGTGCAGGATGACCTCTTCAGAAATAAGCAATCCAAAGGGACTTTTCCCCTTGTTTACCAAAGAGGTACTTCCCTACCAACAAGGGAAGCCTCACAACACAACTATTCGCAGGAGCAACACTGCTCAGGGGCTGTTGGGAGGACAGAAAGGTATGAGAACTGGACTTTCATTACCCTTTTGAGAGCACAGATTATCACCTAAACAGGTTCCAAAAATAAAAATGCAAAGCATTAAAACAGGGTTTTCATTATCTTCAAATAAGAGATATTTCTTCCAAATAAAAAATATTCATCATGGCCAGACGGGTCAGCAAATATCACAACCCAGCCCAGCTGAGTGTCCAGAAGCAGCAGTAAGCACAACTAAGTCCGCTGGTGTGTGCTTGTGTGCTGCTCCCACTGGCACACAGTCGAAGCTCTGGAGTGCATTACACACTCAGCCATAGAGCTCCCTGCACGTTTTGAGGACAAAGCCCTGAGCCAAAACCTGGATAATTTCCCATGAAGGTCTGTGCCCTGTACCTACAAACCGTATGTGTAAGTCTGTGCCTGCAACTAACAGAGGGGGCAAGTCTATTTACTACTAATTTTGCCAAAAATCAGAGATCATTGCTATAAAAAACATTCATTCTGAGTGTTCAGTTTTGGAGATGAGCAACTCAATACCAGTTTTTAGTTCTGAACTAATTTTAATGGTTGAACCATAAGCACTCGAGCAAATGGTCACAAGACTTATCTGCAGCAGCTCTGGCAGCTGCTACTCTGATGCTGCTTCTGACTCCTGATTTTTTTTCTTCTTTTTTTTTTTTTTTTTTTTCCTCAAAAGTCTTTTTGCCTGTCGCCTAGTTATCTGCAGGATGAGCAGAACAGGGATTGAGAAATGTGCAGTAAAATTGTTTCAGACCCATGGAGGCTCTGATAATGAATCACCAAAGCTTTCCCTGCCAGCGATCACATTTTTAATCCTAAGCACAGCCAGAGCACTGCTTCTCCTTTACCCTTATCCTCCCACTGCTCTCTCATCAGGGCATCAAGACCAGAAGAGCAGAGGCATCCTGCAGTTCCCAAGAATCCCAGGTTTGTCCTGCTCTCTGGCTGGCCCCCTCCCAACTCTTGAATCACACCTTTATTCCCAGGACGGCCTGGGATAGTAGAGGGCACCTGGCAGGGATAAAACCTGCTCCTGATGAAGGTAATGGTGATCTTCCCACCTCGAGATTTAACAAAATCAGCAGCTCTTTGTGTACTACTCACCGTGGTAGTCTGACTCATGATTAGCACTCGTAGATGACAGGGGAGTGAGCAATGTCCTCTGTGTTAAACGTGGAGCAAACACAAACAATTAGTGCTCAATACACAAATAAGGCATTGCTTCATCGGGCAAAGGATGTGTGTAACTGCCACCATGGCCCATAAACAACAGGTCTCTTCATTTGTTCCATTTGTCACTGCAAATACATCTGTCGTCTCTCATCCGCAGCATTTCTTAAAAGACTGCATTGTATTATAAGATTATATATCCTTTCAAAATAGATTAAATAAAAGCTTAGGAGGACAGTGATCTTATGGATATTTTGTTCATGACTAACATTTTTCTGGCAAAGTGTGTAAATAAAACTTCAGCTTGGGTTCAGGAGAGTGATGGGAGCTTCCAAGCATTCTGTCATTCTGGCTGGCTCGATGTCCTGCAGCCTGGCCTGCTGGGGAGCAGCAGGGACATCGAGACACTGCTCAGAGGATTAGGACATGCAAGTTTCACTAAGATATCCAAAAAGAAACATAGGTATCAGGAAGAGCTTGGAAATTTTAGTTTAAACAGCAAATTTTGGTATGAGGATCTTAGTGTACGTTTGGGTGGGGAAAGGAAGGGAAAAGGAGGCTGTTTTAATATAATTGCTTGTTCAGCCCACTATGAAGAAAAGATTTTGCAAAACTCAAACCTAGCACAGTGTAGGATTTGGGAACATGCATGTGTAAGCAGCCAGGAGGCTTTGTTTTGATTTTTTTTTCATTGATATTGCTGTTTTCATTGCTACAGTTGCTGAGGTCAGTATACAAAATGGAGACTGCAAGCAAAAAGGTGATAAATGCAACATTTCTCCTTGACAATGTCATGGCTTCAGACTTTTGGCCGTAAAACCTAGTGAGGTCTGAACAACTCTGAATATTAAATAGTTCCAATTAACACTGTGTGCATAGGCACATTTGCACAAAATGCCTTTAGCTGATTCCCTTCATGGTACACAAACAAATTGGCATTATGGGCAACCCCTGTGACCGACGACTCCGTTTTGAGCCTCTGACGACAAAGAGATCCAGCAAAAAGTTGACTGAACCCCTCAGTGGACAACCAAGGAACAGCCTTGGCAAATGCTCCTGATGGCGAAACTCCTCAGCGCTTCTGATTCCTTCTAACAGCGCTGCTAGGAGCAGTCTCAATAGCCTTCTAAGTGTTTCCTTCACTCTCTTAATCCCTCTCTCCTGCCTCTTGACCTCCAGACTCTGAAAGGAATTACCACGTGTTAATTATGCCAGGGTAAAACAGAGTGTTATTACTCCACCACACACCCACTGCCTCTAAATTTTTCTGGGATACTCCCACACTGCAAGAAGCACCTAAAAAAAATGGTGAGCTAACTTCCCTTATTCACGTGCTAGTTACTGAGTGAAAAAGGGCTGTGACAATCTCAGGCGGTTTCAGTGAGCCATTCCCTAATCTCTGAGTTTCATCTTTCCCATTACAGGAGCCTTCCTCCTCCTCTGTGACTTTAACCCCTGCTAATGAAGAAAATGCCTGGGAGAAGAGTCACACTGGGCCCTAAACGATGAGGTCACATCTTTTCATCAAGGGACAAATCTTCATCAAGGGACAATATTGCACAATTTGTAATCATTCACAGCAGCGATGACTGGAGTTGATCAGTCATGGCTAGACTTTAAGGAAAAAACATTCATTATCAAGCTATGGAAAAGGGAAACAGAAGGTGACTCATAAGCTTTAACCATTTAGAAATCAAAACTGTCACAGGGGTGGTAATTACACCGGGAAGGTGGCAAAAACTTTCAGTGACTACCCTCCAACCTGCGTGCGGCTCACACCCTGTCAGGTCACCACCACCTTGCAGAGAGAGGATTTTCTTTTTTGAGAATAACCCTTGCTAGGTGCGAGAAGAGAGGTTTTGTTGAAATGCCACCTCCAATGGCAGACATAACAGGTACCCAAGGGTTTTGTAGTGCCACAATTTATCAGCAGTCAGGTGGATGTGCCAAACACAATCATTCCCTATGGACGCTGCAATCCCCCCTGAGATTCAAGAGATTTCAAGAACAAGACTCCTTGAGCTGCAGAACACCTTACTGCTGGTACAATACTACAGGTCCATAACCACTTGAGCACATGCTATGCATTAATACAAATTCACAGGCAGGATATTGGGCTCTTTTCAGCTCAGATTTGTATGACAAAATCAGCCAGTTTGGTTTTGTTTTCCTCTGAAGATACCTCCCTTTTGGCAAAAACCCAAAGGATTCCTAGGCCTTTTCTTTGCTGACTAACTTTTTCCCAGGTTTTTAGGCCCACAGAGGCAAATGGATACCAGAAAGCTGTTCTCACCAAGGGCGTGAAGCTGATATTCCAGTGTCAGAGGAGCACAATAACCCGTCAGTACTGCACACCCACCACACAGTATGAACACCAGGGACAATATTTCTTGGGACAGCTGTGGACAAGTGTTGGCAAATGTTTCAGACCACTCCTTTCTGCACAGACATTTGGAGCTAAATATTACAGTGCATTTAAATGCCTTTTTATGTCCCAGTTCCCTTAGTGCATCATTTTACATAGCCCCATGGAGCATTAAATCCAATTCTATATGGTTGCATACAAAATAGGAAGCACTATCCACTGCCTGAAAGTTGATACCACAAGGACAGATCCCGTTTATAGTATATTCATATATAATACCCATCTTCCCCCAGAATATATACTTTTCATAAATCAGTACATTAAAAGTAAGATCTTATGTTAGCATAAGGTATCATGAACTGTGCTAGACACATTCAACCCTGCTTAGTCACCACAAATATCCTATTTAAAATAGCGGTGTGAGTAATTCTGAGTGGAAATCAGAAAAAAATAGTAACGAAGGCCAATGGTAACAATGAGGCCAACGTTCCCTGTCACGCTGGGCAGAATGGCTGTAATGACACCCAGGCAGTTTTGTCTTTTTATGCCACTTGAGGCTTATGCCCCTCTTTACAAAGGGATAGTGAAAGCTATGGAAAAATGCCTTTAATAATCCCAAAGAGGGGCAGATATTTTAAGATATTTTACCATTGCTACCAGACCCATTAATAACAACCTGCTGACTGAAGGCTTCACTCCTTATAAGCACATCCCTTGAGCTATTCTGATGGGCCAAATGTTTAACATTTTGTTGCCTCAGAGAAGCAAGTGGTGAACTCTGATATTGCTTCAATGTCCTGATACATTGACCCTGACCCCAGGGAAGCGTTTTCCCCTCCCCAGCTGTTTCCCCTGCCAGGGATGGAGCAGATCTGCAGCCAGCAGCGATGGGCATAACAGCAGCACTGGTCTATCCAGGCTTGCCTGCTGAGCCTGATGACAGAGCTATTGCCTCCAACTTCCATGCAAAGTTAATGTATGCTCAGGTTACCTGAATTCTGAGAAGAAAAGCCCTAGTAAACTGTCACAAGGCTTATTTAATGGTGCATAAGTGGTACCCAGCATTCAAGAATCCCTGGCAGTGAAATCAACATCCTGGCCCTACTGCAGGTGCCACAGATTTACCTCCTGTCTCCAGCTGAATGTGGAAGAGCTGAACATGATGCAAGACAAGGCAAAAGGAAAATTTTACTAAGTGTCATGCTGGGAGATTTCTATGTCAAAAGCCTGTCTCTAATCCTGACTTTCAAGTGACACTTTCGTTAGCCTTAAGGTGTAGCCCAAGTATTATCATTCTCCCCCGTGCAGGAATGGCAGGAGAAGCAGTGCCCTGCTGAATGAACGAGAGACAGAGAATGGAGATGGCTCAACAGCCTTCTAAAATAACATTATATTACTAAAATTGCCCACAAAGCTCGAGGATTTTCCCCATTCTCCCTCATACCTCATGCACCAAACATGCAAGAGACGTGCTGCACTTGCATCACGCAGGCTCTTGCTGCATCATCCCCCTTCTACTCAGAGCCCCAGCCTCTGTAAAACCTCTGCCACTCCCACACATCTCCCCGATGTGCTCATGGTCATGAGACACCCTGTGCCTGAGCTGCCATGGCCTGAGCAGTCACCTCCATGAAGAATCACCTCTGCAGGGGAACAGCTCTGAGTCCATCAGATCCCTGCATCCATCTGCCTTCTACTGAAGATCTGGCCCCTTTCTATCTACCCAAATCAAGGTCTCTGTTTCCATACAGAGCATTTCTACACCAGTCCTTCACCTCTCTCCTACCTATTAACAACATGGAAGCGCATCAAAATAAGAGGGCAATTAAAGCAAGAAATCTATGGCAGAAATAAAGAAAGAAAAACCCACTGAATCCAAACCACTAATATTTTCCTGCAATATCCTGTGATAATAGGCCATGAAATGCGATGTACCCGAATAGATGCAGTGAGGACTACTCAAGGCTCCTGCTTTGGATCATCCTTTTTGGAAAATCCCCAGTAGCTGCAGACAAACCTCGCCTCTGGAAATCCCCTGCTCACTGCACTACTGTCATTTTTTGCCTAGGGACAAAACCCCAGCTGTGCACTTTACTCTCCTGTGTGGGTAGTGGGAGGCCCATTTTGCTTGAGCAACGTTTGGACAGGAGGCAGAGGTTAATTTTGGCCACTCTGATAAGGAAAGAAGTCCAGACTGAGAAAGATAGGAAAGAATTAGACATGTCTCAGTTGGCATTTCCCCTACCAAGGCTGGGGAAAGTTCAGCTGAAGAGGCAGCAAATGGGAGAGTCACATGGATTGGAGCCAGGTCTTCCCCATGCTCCCAGGCCTTCTGCAGCCCAAACCAGGCAGAGGGGACATATCCTGACCACAAGGACCACACTAAGTGTTTTGCTATGGAGAATGACCTGCACATTGCTGGCAGGATTGTTCCCTCATCCATCCTATTGGGCAGGCTGGAAGGAACAGCCCAGCAGAACTCTGTGGCCTGGGGTGGCTGAGTCCCTCCTGGGTGACCTGAAAATTACAACCACCATGGTCATTCACAGACTGTAGCAACTTTAAAAACTACCAGCAAATCTCAGCTATAGTTCCTGAAAAATACCCCTCTCTGCTGTGCCAAGGAGATCTTGACACAAAAGAAAAAAAGAGCTTGGTACAATAAACTGAGGGCTTCCGTTCAATGAAATCAATGTGAGCATGTCTGAGAGGGCAGGCAAGGGGCTGGCATCACACAGCAGTGATGTGTTGGACCTCAGCAGGGAGGGGAGCTGACACCTCCCTGCAAAAAAGGTTAAAACAATGTCACCTCATGCATGAAGAGGGGGCTCAGCATGGTGCCAAAACTCAGCTCCCTGCTGCCAGCCTGACACTGTCCCACATAAGGGACCCAACTCCTGCTTGGCCAAGTGGCCCACTAAGAAGTGGGTCTGCAGGAAGATCCCCATCACAGCTCCTCATGGGACAGAAGGAGATGATTTTCACTTAGGACAACAGGGATCATGACTCATCTGCCAAAACTGGAGGAGTAGTGACATTTCTGGGGTTCAGTACATGGAGCAGATCACCAGCTCTTCTCTTGCTACCTCATCAGAAATGGAAATTGAAGAAACCTGAAATATCCCAAGAACCTTACAGTCACATCCACAGACCCAAGGGCTCACACACAGCTGCAGCCAGGCTGAGTCACCCTCTAAATCCTGGGGAGGGGGGTTGAGCGAGAAGCCAAACTGCCACAACCTTCCCAGTGGCCTTGCTTTGTGATGAAGCAAATACAAACTCCTTGAGGACTGCATGATGCTGCCACAGTTTGTGCTTTGTCTGCCTCTCTCAAAGTCCTTTCTAAGTCTCAACTTCTTTAGCTGTTTGACGGCAGGCCAACAGAATCATTCCCACTTTCTAGAGGGAGAAAAGGGGACACAAACAGGAAGTATAAGTCCATGACAGTAAAAACAGGTCTCAGCAGGACTGAGTTAGACCTTAGACTTGCCTTGCCAGCAAGTCCAGCCGCCTTCTTTTCCCTGGTGCTTCTTATAGGTCTGAGCTTGAAACTCTGAAGGCAGGTGAAAATGAAAGGAGGATGTGGTTCTGTAACTCGAACAGAAAGAGGAAGTCAATGAAGTTGACAGAGTTTTATTAAATAAACTCTAGGTCAGTCCAAATTCTGCATCTTGTATGTGTTTGAATAACACCATTTCTTTCAACAGAACTGTATGAGACATGAAAGAACACAGACAGTTTTGCCTAACTGATGGTAGGGAAACACTAAGACCAAGCAGTGATCATTTGTTGGTCACTGAGCAACTAATTAGGATTCAGGTAAAAGGGATAAACTCTTCCTGAAGCAGTTGGTAGGCTGTTGGATGCACCTACAGCCAGCTCCGCACTGGCATATGTATCCCAAGGGACCTGACCCCACACTCATACCACTACAAACCCACTGATTTTGGTAACCCAGCTGGGATCTCTGGCGGTTACCTGGTGCAATCACTTCCTCATGGCAGGCCTTGCCTCAGAGACCCAGCTGACTTTGCAGCCAGATCCCACTGCTCAGCTTTTCTACAGAGTTTTAGTAATTACAGAGAAGAAGAGGGGAAGAAACAGGAAGCAGTTCCCAATCCAGTCATCAAGCTTCAGAGAATTCCAGGTAGTTGGCTCAGCGCCCTTGAAGGGATGTGATGGAAGGTTCATGCTTCACCAGCCATTTCCTGCTGAGTTGCCGCCAGCGCAGTCAGCGCTGCGAAAACCCCACCGCCGCGGCGTCGCATATCTGGGTCAGCATCTTGAGGCACCCGGTGGAAACAAATGTTCCCTCCCTCCCTCCCTCTGTCCCAGCTCTGGCCAGGGTGTGCACTGACATCATCTTTTCTTTGTATCCCCTCATCTGATGAGGATTTCCATCCACTGCCCTTCACCCACGCAACACACCCACCCACCATTTTTTGGATGTGTTCCCAAATTCATTCCAAGCCCCCAGCAGCCGCAGAGCAGACATTTTTAGTGGGTGAAATGCAAAGGAAAATTCACATGGAACAACATGCCTTGCAGCTGGCATCTCAAGTGAACAAAATCAGGGCGTGCTCCAGATTTGCTGCAACTGCCCTGAGAAAGGTTTTTCAAAAGCCACTGTCGTGCGAGTGCTTCTGCCACGCTGCGCTCATTAAAGTCTCCTCCTAATCTCCAGTGAATATTTGCCCAAGGCCCTCAGCCCATGTCTTAAAATTGACATGAGACTGGAAGTCTCTGATAAAAGAAGACACAAGACAGTGGCAGCCAGAGATATCAAAGGTCAAAGTTGAAATACATTGCAGGTCCAAACAGATTTAGCCTGCTCATTTTTAGCTGCCTCCCATCAATGCACCACACTTTTCCCTAAGTATTATAGACAGAAAATGTGCTGGCTACTCTATCCATGTGGCAAGGTCCAGTGCAGAGTGGAGACTCCACTGCAGCTGCACCTCTCCTGCAACAGCCTTGGGGAGAATGTGTCAGGGCAACCCAGTGGATCCGCAGAGGCATCCCTGCTCTCTTCCCTAGAGCTGAGAGTCTTGTGGCTCCATTGCAATGGAGCATCTTCTCCAAATAATGGCATTTCCTCATTCAAAGATCTGTTGGACCATTTGAATCTAAACCATCTGAGAGTCAGCAAAAGGCTTGAAATCTTCCTTCTAAACTTTCAGCGGGCTCACAGTTCAATTTTCAGGCCACAGCCCTTTCCATCTCTTGTCTCCCTGCTCTGTATCAGAAACACCAGTTACACAGGCAACCACCTCCCTGCTGTTCGGGGCTGCATCCTTTCCCAACTGGGACACACAAATGGCCATCCCTCTGATCTGGCGAGGCTAATTAAGGCTAGATAGGAACAGGATTGGGAAGCAATTCAAGGGAAAATTGTATCTCATTCACCACGGTCTCAGAGAAAATGTCCTCCAAAGTCAGCACTTCAGATGAAAAAGGAGGGAAAAAAGGGAGAGGCATTGAACAGACCTCCACTTAAATCAGGGTAGTGAGTAAATGTTCAGAGAAGTTTCTTAGCAAGGTAGTAGCAGACAGAGACTAAGAGCTGTACACAAAAAGTGATTTGTTTTTATTTCCCTCGGGTTCGGGGATGTGGGCTTTACCATGGTTAGTGGCTCCATTCCCAGTTTCTCCATCTCATGAAAGTGCATCCCAAAGAATCTGACTTGGGGTACCGGCTCTCAAGCAAAATCAATTCTTTAAGTTCATTAGGCACAGCCTAATCTAGGGTTTAGAGAAATTATTCGCCCCAAATGAAAACCTTTTTTAATGTTACGTGAACTAAAACATTCTTTTAAGGAGTATTTCATTTTGTAGAAAATAGCATCAGAAATAAAGGAAACCAAAACCTGCACTAAATTTCTGCACAGCCTGCAAAGCCTCATTTCCTATTTCCTAACAAAAATGCTACCATGAAAGAGTTTCAAATTTTTAATACCCTGCAAAAGTGTTAACAGTTACTGGCCATGTGTAATTCAAAAGAATCACATCTGATAACTCTGAGTCATCAAAACTGTAGCAAAAATCCTGCAAAAGCAGGCATTTTTCAAGACTACCATTATTCTGCCCCTTAAATAAGGCTTATTAACAGGAAGAATTGAGGTGGCCCCGCAATAGCCTGCTGCATGGAAGTTAATCAGAAGGAGCTAATTTTGGATCCAATGTTCCTGAAACATTTTGCGGACTTGCTGGAAATTCACAGAGCCATTTAAAAGAGGTTTTTTTTAAGGAGCCGCTTGTCAGTTTAACCCACGTTTGAGACTATTATTTGCCAAGCTGAGGAGCGGAGCCAGCTTGCACACAGCAGAGGGCTAGTGAAATGGAGGGCTCTCATGCAAGACAAGTCCAGATGAGATTTCCAAATCAAATTAAAAGGCCTGCCTGAATATTAAAAAAATTTCCTTCTTTACTTGGGAACTGCTAAAAGACCATCAACAGCTACATGGCTCTTTCTTTTGTTTTAGATGATTTGGGAGTGAGAAAAAACATTGTTCTTTGCACAAAAATCCATCCAAGCAGAACATGTTTGAAACAATCCCAAGCACTAAAACTATATTTATTAATAAGTTGCAGTAGTTCATTCTTCATTTGTGACTGTTGGATGACATTACCAAGACAGTAGCTCATGGCAGTGCAGCAGTCTAAGCACCATGAATGATTTAAAAACTTGCCCCTATTAGCAAAGCTGACTAACTTTGTAACTTACCGCAAAAAATTTTAAAAGGCTTATAAGTGAATGAGAGAATAAAATTCTACTAAGCTTTTTGGTCTGGAAATTTAGTTTTTCAGACACTGGTATCTGGCACAGGTCAGAGCAAGAAACGATGTCATTCAGGGACACATTCAACTCCAGCATTTCCAACTCTGTGTGATGACAAACCTAAAAAGTCCAATTTTTAAGTTTTTCTGTTAGCTAGAAATTATTTTGAAATAAATCAATTCAAAAGTGCAGAAATACCTCACTTGTACAATACCACAATATGAACTGCTGTTGCCTTTGTCAGGTTTTAATGTTAACGTTCCCTTCGATTTCAATAAACCAAGTGAAAAGCAATAGGACCACTGCTGGTTGAAACAAAATGCCTTCCTCGTGTCACATCAATCCAGGGTGGCACCACTCAGAACAGGCTGAAGATGCCCAAAGCAGCCGTGAGTCCCCCCACTTCTACCCCCTGGATGCTGGTTGAGCCCATAACATGTTGTATTTTGACAGACTCCATTTCCCAATGCAAATGTGGTTTGGAGAAAAGCTCTGAGCCATCTCTGGGGAAAGCGGTTCCAAAGGCTCCGTGCTGAGGCACGTGAACACACAGGCCGAGCTGAGTGCTCTCCTGTCAAAAAAGAGGCACAAATTCAGCACAAGGAGGCACAAAAGACATTGTACCGGGGGTGCAATGACCTCTTCCTTGCTTTTCATATCCTTGTGCAATGATTTCATACTCAGATTGCAAGAGCTTTTTTTCCCCCTTCTCTGTGCTCCGGGCCATGCGGATTCTACCGCAACATATACATTAAACAGTCACTGGCAGTACTCTATAATCACCCAGGAATGCAATGGGTGTCACATGGGGCTTTGCTCAATACAGCTGTTCACTGGCCCAGCTGAACAATAAACATTTGAAGTATGGCAAATGTTCTTTGAGGGAGAAGGTTTGTTATTAGTGTAAATACAAAAGGACTCTTGAAATGGCCCAACAACTTCAGCTTCACTTCAGGAGTGCCCAAAGTTATGAAGCTGGAGAATAAAGAAGTTGAAACCCAAGATGTTATTTTCTTGTTATTCAAGCAGTGAGAATTCATTTAAAAATATCTGTATGACCTCAGGGGAGTCACAACCACAGAACCCAGAAGATTAAAGAAAATAAGCTTAAAATACCTTCCTCAAAGAGTCATGCATTTCTTTCCCAATTGCAAGAAGTGATGGGCAAACCTAAAAAGGTCCAGAGGTTTGGATGCATCTCCAGAGCAGCTGATGCCTTCTTAAAATCCCCCTCAGGGAAGATTTCTGCTCACATTTATTAGGAACAAGAAAGCTGGTAAGGTTTGAGCTCATGCCTTTGCACAGCCAATCCGAGTCCTTCACTCCCTGCTACAACACAACTGGGTCTCCAAATGCAACACCAATAGCAACAATGGTCGGCCAAACCACAGAAGAAGTAAGAAGCTCAAAGAGCCCCTAGAAAGTCATTCAGATGGTATTTTCTGCGGGCAGAGAGTCCTGGGAGAGACTGAAGCCATAGAGAGTCACAAAACAGAAGAAAATACAAGATGGAGGCTTTCTCAGAGAGTGCAGTTTTCCCCATCAGAGATATTCTTCCTGTTGTGCCAGACTACTCATAGCTGACTGCATTTGCACAGCAACCAGCCAGAAACATGGGTTGGTTTGGGGGGTTTTTTTGTTTGTTTGTTTTTGTTGTTTTTTTTTTTTTAATTTATATTTGCTCTCAATTACATGTTTTCTGATGTCAGCTTTAGAGGTAGATAAAACCTAGCTGCAGCAACAGCTTTTAAATCAGCTATCATCTGTGCTTCAGTCAACAGAAACCTTTAATTAAAGCATTGAGTTACATGGGTTCTGGTTACCATATAACTAGCAACATCTTCAAATATTTGGATTGTAAACAATCTTCATAACTTGGAGACAGGCATCATCTTTCCTTTTTCATGTTGAAGGCTTTGCAGGCATTTTGTAGAGGTCTGGCAACAGGGAATGACAGAAGGAAGTACTGATAAGGCATTGCGGCTCAGCAATAAAGTAGTACAGGGGAAATACAGTAGATATGTAATGGCTTGTGATCTCTTCCTTGCTTTGGGAAAAAACTCTAGGATCTTTGCATTTATATTATCCCAGACCTGGATTTGAGGGTGCACCATGACATGAAGCTTCCTAATGCTCTGACTGAAAGTACAAAAGGATGCTGATTTTACAGTACTTACTAGCCAGCTGCTTTCAGTAGTATAGACCTACTTCTTTATAAGTGATATTATAAGCATCCTATTTAATCTTGCCCTTCACATTCAGAAGAATGAACTTGCACATTAAAAAAGAGCACTGGACATTAGAAGGATTTATGGAGGAAAAGAATAACTGAAGAGATTCCTATTAGTTAGATGAAAACCATTAGATGTGCTAAATCAGTAGGTATTCTGATTAGCATGCAGTAAGTATCTGCTCAGTCTAAATAGGCTGAGCCTGCTAAAACACTCCACAGACCAGATGTAAAATGGTATTCAGACAGCCTAGTAAGTAACTTTGAATTCTTACTTAATTCAAAGGAATAGAATTTTGTATATCTGTACCTTTTTGTGAGCATCAATTACAAATTATTTCTGCCCCATGCTCCTCTACCATCAATCAAGAAATAGTCTGTTGCCTATAATCCAATACTAAAATACATGTCAAACAGGACCCCTCACAGAATAACGGACAGCAGGTGATGGTAGACATATGGCTATCTTTAGAAATCCCGCCTTTATCCAAAACTATGAAATTGCTATGTTTACTTATTCCAAAAAGCACTCTGAGGTCTCTGGGTTCAGGTTGCGCTTTACTGAAGCATTTCAGAAGAGGAGAAGCATCCAAGTGTAAAGCTGTGACCCAAACCAGAGTCTGTACCTGCCAACAGTCCCTGGAGGAACATGCATTTATGAGATCACTGTTGGATCACAAGCTTATCAGGTTCACCAGAAAGTCTCCTCATGAGAACAGCTGCCCTAGAGGAACCTGCTAATATCTACCCTAAACCTCAGCTATAAACTTGATGTCTCCTCCATCTTTCACTTCTCTTGAGAGATGAGTCCAGCAGGCTCTCTCCTATGGCCATCAACTCCCAGAAACAACACTTTAGGGATGTCACCTCCTCCTCTAGTCTTTGAATATTAACTGTTTTTTAATAGCAGCTGAAGGCCGGCCTAGAGGGGAGATTCTATAGCAGGCCTAGAAGGGGATATTCAGCTCCTTTCTCAGCCCACCTCGCACCTTCTCATGGGGCATTTAATTGCCAAATGCAGTCAGATTAGAAAGAGAGTTGGTGAAGAACAAAACAGAACAAGAACAGCTCTGCACCTCTCCCTCTGGAGTAAAAAATCCACTGTTCATGGGACTAGATAGAAAGAGGGAGAAAACAAGCACTGAGAGGGCATCAGTCTAGAGCCTGGTCAGGCTGGACTGGTCCCCGCTTCTGAGGCTGTGTTTGGGTTTTAATCAATAAGCACTCAACGTTAAGTGTAGAAACAGCTACTGAAGGAGCTCCAGTCTGGGCCAATGCCTAAAAGACTGCGATTAAAATGCAACAGACATTGCCTCATTAAGAACCACGCAGCACAAAATGTCCTATTTTGCAGAGCTCAGCATCAGGCTTTGTCTTGTCTTGGAAGGTTTGTAAAGGGTTATGGTATCATATTCACCTCAGTGGGGAGGTTTTCTCTGACTCACCAAAGCAGGATCAGGTCGTTATGGCAATAGATCTTGCTAAACACAGAGACAAATCCCCAATTCCAGAGTGCCCAACACATTGCCATGCTTACATTTCTGCATTGGGCCACAGGACAGGCAAATGCTGGGAATATTGTTATTCCCCTGCCATCACAAAGCCACACCACTTAAAGAACCACCCTTAGGCCCTTCACATTTATTTGCTTGTCTACTCCCTACAACAGGTATTTTTCTGTTTGGATTTTTGGTTGGGGATTTTTGTGGGCTGTGCTTCTAAATCCTTAATCTCTGCATTGGTTAAAGAAGCAAGAATGTATTGTGTGTTCAAAGCAATGTAGATATAGCTAGGAAGGCCCCCTCCTCTAATTAAAACCACCCATTTACTTTTTGTGTACAGAGAAACATAACACAGCAGGAAACAACTGTCATATCAAATACCCCCTTATGGTAATTGTGGTTAAATACCGACTTTTTAATGGTAACACACTTAGAGGGGTTTGGCAACAGATGCAAAAATAAGTAATCACTTTTTCTGGAGGGCTACCAAAATGGCAGGTTTCCCAAGTCAATCAGTTCTCCCAGGGACTGGGAATGTAGAAAGCAATTTAATGCTGCAAGGAATATGACAATCTATTTATAATGGCACCGTGTGAGAGGCTGAGAGGAGAAACTGCAGCTGTTGTATAAGGACTATAACTGACTGATTGTTTCTAACAAAATGTATTACTATATCAAAAGGAAGTACAAGTTTAGCTGCCTGGCTGATTTTCTTTCCCTTGTACAGGTGTGGTGCCAGCTTGAATGAAATCAGGTGCCAAGACTAAAAATCCTGCTTTGTGATCTCCCCCTTGACACTCTGGGGTAGCCTTTGTCAACTCTCCTGGGAACTCACTGCATCAAAACCCATCCAGCCTTTGTTAAAGAGAAGAGAAAGGCTAGCTCAGATTCAGAAGAATCCACAGGAGGATCACGAGGGATAGAGAGCATCCCTGAATGTTAAATAATAGTCCTTCCTCTTCAGTTCTTGAAAAAGCTTTGCTTCCTGTTTCATATATTCTTCTCTTTCAGCTTCCATATGTATTTCTATGGGCTGTTAAATAACAGTCCCTCCATCCTAGGGGAAGGCTGCTTGCTGGTGCAGAAAAGCAAATGATTCCTGCTTTCTATGTACAGCACATTACACATGCCAGATGTTATCATGACTATTATGTTTAGGATCAAGGACACAAAAACCAGCAAACAGTAAAATTATCAGAGCACCCAAAGCCACCTGCTTTGAAGAAATCATGATCCAGGAGCTGGCCCACCCCCAGGACACTTGGGTTCATACTGTGCTTTTCAACCCAGTTTGAAAGGGCCAAGGACTACAGCAGCAGCAGCAGTACAAGACTTCTCTAGCAACATATGCAAGGCCCAACATCCTTTTAAAAAAACTGAAACAGAAAACAGGCTTAGCAAAACATGCCTTTATCAAGTAGGATGCTAAGCATGATCTCACTGTTAACATAAGCAAGGGGACTTTTTGCTCGTTGATGTGGTTAACCATAGTGCAGGGTGTAGTTCATCTCTAAATTCTATGCTCATGCTTTCCCTGCATGAAGATAATCCAAGCCTGATGATTTCTTCCCTATCCCCTTCCCTTATCTATTACATAGTCAACTACAATCTGAGAGACAGAGAGATGAGAAACCTCCTGCATATAAATCACTCTACTTTACACCCTTTACACCCTTGGAGCACACATTTTCCGTAGCTGTTTGGTGGAAACAAACCTGGTCCTCAGTTTATGCATCCCACTACCCCAACTTCCTGAAAGCCACATACCAGCAGATACTTAGGAACCCTTGGGTCTCTTGATTATAAGGATGAAGGGCTGGTAAAGACACTCAGACAATTAACACATCTCCCACTTCTTTGCCCTTCCCCACCACCTCAGGATCATTCTCTGGCACATGAGGGTCTGATGCACACACTCAGGCTGTTGCCAGAGTTGTTATTCCTGTGGGTTGTTTCCAGTTAGCATGGTACATCTTGCATATGTGGCACTTACACATGTATTTTTGCCCATCTGGAAGAATCCCCTGATTATTTGACAGGTTAGCTAGTGCCAGCTAGTGACAGCCCAAGATGCCACCACACCAGGTGAGGGTCACTGATGACGCTATTCGTCACACAGACACACACACACACACTTTGGTGAGAAGGCATGAGCTGTTTATTACAAAAATCTGACTCCATTTTATAGTATTTCTACAAAGCCCAGGGACTGGGGGAGAAGGTAGACACCTCTCCCCATCCCATTGGTCAAGACAACTGTCCATCAGCTGTCCATATCTCTAAGAACAAGAATGTAAACTTTCCTTGATTTAAGGAAAACACTGCTTCTGTTTATAACACCCATGTGTGACAATCAACCTAACTATGAAAACTGTGAAACAGAAGAGAAGGCTGAAAAATCAGGGCGACACACCCCAGCATTGAGACAAAGCCAAAGCACACTGCAGCCCATCACTAGAACAGATCAGGCACCTGGCTGCTGCAACCCAGCCACCAGCAGCCCTGTATTCCCACGCAGCTCTAGCATGGCAAGTCACCTACACACACAAATCCTGCACCTGGAGGAGGTGGGGGTGGGGTTTTGTCCTGTTTGTAGAAAGGTTTATTGCTCTTTGAATCATACGGACAGCTGTGGCAATATGACTCTACCTGCTCTCCCAGCCCTGCCCAGTGGCACAGAGGGAAAATTATTTTTTGTTACATTCTAGATGAGCAGCTGGGGCATGGGAGTAAGATCTCTCTATAAATATATACAGAGTTCTAGCATTTCTACAGCACCTTTCATCAGGGATCTTAAAGCACTTCAAAATACTGAACATCACCAGACCCCTGTAAGGGCTGGGGTAGTGAAGGAAAACTGGGAGAGAGCTGTTATAATGCCTTGTTTCAGCAGGCTGGGGTAAGAACAAGAAACCACGTAGGTAACCTGAGAAACGGTGTATGGGGCTTCAGGGGATTTTTGCTTCTAGAAAGTTTCTATTTTCATCTTTCAAATCTTTCTCTTTCAAAACATCAATTAGAAGGTAATTTAAATTATGTTCAGAGACAAAATCCTAATCCTGGTGCCTTCTGGAAGCCTCAAGTTCTGAAGCCTCCATAGTTCTGCTGCATGCACTAAAGACCTACAATCATTGCCCAGTTATGATAACATGCACACAGATGGTCTGGATATACCAAGCAGTGATATCAAGAAGCCAATGCAATTATTCCTCCCTTTTCAACACTGAAGAATGAGTTCAAGTGCTTTAAAACTGAAACTAATTTATGCCTTTAAGGTATCTTTTTACCCCTTCTGATTAGCGCAATGAGGCCTTACTACAATTAACATTAGACCTAGGTTTTCAGCAAATAAATGAAAGACCTCAGTATTACCTACCCTTTGGCCTCATCTAAACTGCAAGACTTTGCTACATCACCCACATCCACGCTATAAGTGGCCCATAAGTGCTATAAATCCCCTATACGTGGGATTTTCTCTCCTTCCCCCACTCAACAGCTTCGTTTTGATGTGAAAGAAAACCAGAGGCCAAAGGTAGCTGCAGCATGCTCCAAACAGACTCCCAGGGCACCTGCTGGATATTTCTGCCCCTCTCTTCAACCAAGGCCCTCTGAGTGCTTGTGCCAGAGCAGACACTCAACTTCTCCAGTCCTTTACAATGTATGGGAAGAAGGCATCACTCAAGGGGGATCAGAAGCACAAGCACACAGCAGGTGGGGATTCCTGTAAGAAATCAAGGTGAATCCTGCTGGCTCTGGGAGCTAAGAGAGAGCCCCCAGGCAACCCCTGCTCTCTGGTTCCCTCCCTAAATCACATGCAGCCCCAACCTTTCCCAAAGCCAAAGGGCAGAAAGAAGGCCACATCTGAGAGTCCATCCTTCCTGAAAATTTTTTCCTACGTAAGCTACTGCCTTCAGGTACAGGATCATAGCAGAAAAACTTCTGGCACAGCATCCCAGCATCCTCTTTCTCCTTAAATCCAAGAGCTCCTTAAATCCTGGGTGCTCCTGAAAAGGGAGGCCAGCATGTAGAGCCAACTCTTCCATTGGTGTGAGTGGGTGCAATTAGGAAATATAGAAATTTATGGCAGCAGACAGGTACCCCATGGGTTCAGGTGTTCCTAGCAGCTTAAGGTATTGACTGCTACCTTATGTAGTCATATCCTGCAGCTGCGCCTCAAGCAGCAGCTAAACCAGGTGGAGAGGAGGGACAGCACTCCACCTTAAGAAACCTAGAAGCACTCTGATGAGGAATGCCCACACCCAGATGAAGGTTACTTTGTTTTAGTAGCCGGATCCTGCACATATCTCTTCAACTGCAGTCTTTTTATTAGTCATATTTTCATAGGTGCCAAGAATCTAGCTACAAAGAACACTGTACAAGTCAGGCATGGAAAAAGTTAGTTCTTTGTGGTATTGCATCTTAGATGAAAAACCACTTCCTCTCTTCCATAGCAAAGCAAGAAAGCGTAGGCTTCAGTTTTATCAGTCATTGCATCTGTGCCTTCTTAACAAGTTTAAAGTCTGTGAGCCAAAAATGTATCTTTCCCTCTTTGACATTCATGTAAATTTGAAACATGTATAGCTTCATTGGAGTTTACAATGGTAAAAATGATGAATGCTGGAATTTGGGGGTTTGTCATTCAACAAGAACAAGCTGTTTCACAGAATAACATGCTTTCTCTTGAGAAAGCTCAGAAGTTACTTGTCAAGTTACACCAAAAAACCACGTGGATTTTCAATGTGCTGCTGCACATGGATTCCGGGTGGGTTTCGGATGAGTTACCTGCTGTGGGATAACAGCATGGCTCTCTGGTGACAGGGAGGGATGGGGAAAAGGAAGCACTCGCTGTTGCTCACCACCCTTCCTGCTGGTCTCTTCCAGTCGCACCACAGTCTGCTTTAACCATTTAAAGAACAAACCTTTTCCTCTTCTGGCATTTGTTATCTCTTCCACTTCTTGTTATTACAGCAGAAACTTACAAGTATCTATTTTAAGGTTATCTTTACATCCTGAATTTTCACTAGGAGATGTATCTTTCTGTCCTTTATCTCATGCCTAGACATTCAGGTATCTTCAAGAGGGACAGCACTTCTTTACTGTCTTTCCTCAGTTGAGCTAAGTGTAATTTCCAGTGTAACTCTGTGGCTATCCATAACTTCTTTTATCTGCCTCTCTGCTTAGCTAGCTGTCCAGTTTGATATTTCCAGTTTGCATTTAACCAGGCTGGATATTCCCCCTTTGTCTTTCCCCATAGTCATATGCATCAATCAGAGCCTTTTTTATTCTTTCTGCAGCAGATAGGGAAGAAATATAGATGGAGCCATGCTCACCAATACTTCCAAAGAAGAAATCAACACCACACAAGAGACTCTGGCTGTATCAACCTTAAGATGTGGTAATAATTCAAAATAGAATATAAGTCTATAAAGTATTTTAAAAAAACCCAAGTAATAACATCTTGTACTTACGTAAGAAAAATGTTGACCTCTTAGTAGGAACTACAGTATGGCTCATAACGATATATCCCTGTGAGCTAAAGGCCTGGTTTTTAATATAGTCATTTAATCAATTAATAATTTCAGAAGTAGAAAAGACAAAATAATTTATACAGATATCATACCCATTTTGGTAGCAGAACAGGAAATGCTGCCCAGGTGACCTTCATTAAGGATGAGATTTTCACATACCTAAGCAGTTAATAACTGCTGAAATTGTTAAGGGTATTTAATTCATTGGTTTTAATAAAGCATGACAATAGCTGATGAACGCTGCACCAGAATGTCACTGTTATCACTTTCCCTCTGGCACCTCAGCTTCCTGGTGTTCAGAAAACAGTTTCAGCATTCCCATCTGAGTTTTTCAATAACAAATCAGAGATCTCAAGTCAGTCTAGAATATTATATTACCAATCTTTTTCAGAAACATCATCATTCACACATCCTGCACCTACTGACTAAGTAGAAGGCAAAACCATCCGTCACTGGAATTAGTCTCCCACACAGCTGTCACTTATAAGAAACAGGGATCCACTGCTTCCTTCTCAATCTCCAGTCATTCCCGTCTCTTGATACCTGACATGGAACACATTATTGGATGACACCCTCCAACTCTCTTTGCCCCGGAATTTTGCCCTTAGAAGCCTGATACACCAAGATCCTTGGCATGTTTCTATGATTACAGAACGGTCTCTCTACCATGCTGCTGGTTTTTTATACTCACAGTTGTATTTTGTAGCAATAATTTGTATGAAGATTTTTTTAATATAAAAGGTTGAGCTCTAGGGAAAGTTTAAGCTATATCCCTCCAGGAATTACTGAGTTTGTTGACTGTGAGGAGAAAAAACCCCACAAAATTTTCAAACTTTTTAAAAACATTTTAAACAAGTACAACTAATTAGAGACTGATCAAAGCCAAGTGAAGCCCTTTGGAGCAGCTGCATTCCCCATATTTGTGAAAATCAGGCCATTTAGATAGTTATTTAAATAGAGAGTATTGGAACTAAGCCAAAGCCCTTTGAAATCAATGGGAATTTTTAATGACTTCAATGCAATTTGTATAATAGCTTTAGAAAATAACCTATTTTATTTAATTCATTGTTGCTGCTGACAGTCACAATATAGATTGAGATATTTTTCAATTGCAATATCTACATAGGGTGAAAAAAACCACACAGAATTGCTTAAGTTGAAAGAGACCTCTTGAGATCATCTAGTCCGAGCCCCCAGCTCAAGCAGGGAGAGCTGCAGCAGGTTGTCTGAGACTGTGTCCAGTTGGGTTTGGAATATCTTCAAGGATGGAGACTCCATAACCCTTCTGGGCAACCTGTCCCCGTGTTTAAGTACCCTCACAGTTAAAAAAACAAACAAGCAAACCAAGCATTTACTGCTTTCCCCTTGGCCACCAAGGTAGTGGTAACCTTATAGAAGGCAAAATGGTTGCTCTAGAGTGATTTCATCTTTATAAACCAATCCATGTTGACAACTCTAAATGACCTTCTTGACCCTTCATGTGTTAGGAAATAGATTTCAGGAGGTTTTTCTCCTTCACCTTCCCAGGCATCAAGGTGAGGATAAGCCTGCAGTTTCTCAGAGGTCCTTCCTGCCTTTCTTGATGCAGAAGCTCTAAAGGATCTTCAGGAACCTCTCTCAGTCATAATGACCATTTGACACATCAAAGATAATCAATGGCCTTGCAGTGACATCAGCTGTGTCCCTCAGCTCTCAGGGGTGCATGTCCAGTGTGGTTAAGTGCTCCCTAGCCTGAGCCTCCTTCACTGAGGGTAAGTTCTCCTTGTTCCAGACTTTTCCTCTAGCCTCAGCAGCCTGGGATTCCCAAAGGATAATTGTGTTGGTCAAGTCTGAAGCAAAAACAGCTGCAGCCCTTTGTTCATTTTCCTTCTTTTCAGAATGGTCCCTTCTTGAGCTTTGAGGAGGTGAGCCTTGAATATGACCCAGCTCTCCTGGACCTCTTGTCTTTCCAGGACCATGTCCTATGGGATTCTTCCAAGCAGCTCTCTTTGGCTGAAGTCTGTTATCCAGAAATCCAGGGCTACTTGTTGCCCTGCTCCTTCCTCTCAGAGTCCTGAACTCCACCATCTCATGGTTCTGCAGCCAAGGCTTTGACTTATCTACTTCAGTCTAGTTCTTCCTTGTCTGTATCAGGTCAGGAAATCACCTTTCCCTGTCAGCTCCTTGACTACTTGTGCCAGAAACATCATCAGGATACTCCAGAAGCTTTCTAAACTGCTTGTGCCCTGCCGTATTATTCCACCAGCTATTGTGTGGGTCCCACATGAGGACAAGGGCCTGTGAACATGAAGCTTCTTTCATTTGTCTGAAGGCCTCATCCATTACTTCTTCCTAATCAGGAGGTCCATAGTAAATACCCATCACAACAGCACCCATATCAGACTGTCAACTCCTGGCCCATTCCAAGGCAAAAGTTGTCAAAAATCTATTTACTAGTTTCTATAAGTAAGAAAGGGCAATATTTTTGTATTCATTTCTACTTAAAAAAAAAAAAACCAACCACCACCAACGAAAAACAACACCCCAAAAAACCACAAACCTGCAACTCCACAACTGAGTGCACCCTTTCCCATTACAAACGTATACCAGAGAGGTTCATTGTGCCAGGTCAGCCTTCAGTTTTGGAATGTCATGCCTGGCAACACAAATGTGTGATTACACACTCAAAGACTGCTTAACTCAAGGTTTTCTAAATCCATTTCTTTGATGGAAATGAACTTAACAGTGATGCTGCAGGCCTGAACTAGATCCCACCAAAACATTTCACTCTAGAAGCGGCAGGAGTTTTGGAGAGGTACGGATAAATTGGAAAGGAGCTCTGGGGGCAGCCTGTGCTGAGCTGTGTGAGCACAAGTGTTGGCAGAGCCGGTGATCTCACATCTCCGGCATGTCCCAATGCATTGTCACTGTTGTACACGGCATGGTGCCGGAGGATCCTGTACACACAGTGAGCCATGCGTCCTCTGAGGCCTACAGGACAACATGCCTGGCACTCCAGCCCTGAGAGCAACCACGCAGGAGCTGTAACCAGGGTCTGCAGAGAGTCCAGACCACCAAGTCAGTCCAGAGTGACAAGGCTGTTCTGAGGTCAAGCTGGAAAGTCGAGTCCAAGGGTGAGGATCAGGCCCTCAATCAACAGGGCACCTGGCCAAGTGCAACAACAGGCTATGGAGGTACTCCCATGCAAAGGGAGTTGATGCCTCCAAGGATAGGGAACAAATCCATGCACAGCTACCTGGAAAGGTCAGGGCCATCAACCCCCAGGAGGAGGCAGGAAATCCCAAGACATCTGGATATGGGAGAGCCTTCCTATTTGTGAGGCAGCATTTTGCAGAATAAAATCACGGAAGCATTTAGGCCAGAAAAGACCTATGGGAATCACAGAGTCCAACCATAAACATAACACTGCGAAGCTCACCAGAAAAGCCTAAAAATACGTTTGCCACAAGGGAAAATTGTTATTTTCCTTTAATTTTCTCACAGTGAGATCCCTCTCAGGTCTTGTTTCTCTGCTTCTCAGCCTCTCCTTTACTTCACAAGGCTATTTTCTGTTGCTCTAATAATAGATCACGCTGTAATTCTCATGACTAACACATAATTCTTGATGCAATCCAGGTCCTACCTCTGCTTGTCTGGAGTTCAATCTTGACTGTCTAGCAATTGCTGAAAATGAAACTTAGGCAGAAACTAAGCCATGCTTGACTGAGCATAGAATTTATTGTTCAACTCCCTGTTACTGTTACAAATGGCCCAATTATCGTCTCCTGCCTCTTTCAGGAATCTGGATATGCATCATTATAAATATTACTGAGACCTCACAAGAAACAGGATCATCCTGAATCAAACGCTCTTCCTTTAGTTTCTTGTTTCACTCCTGTATGAGAGCCCACTGTTTTTTACCAATCTGAGTTACTTCAAGTCCAAGTTGGCAGATTTCCTTAAATACAATGCCTCGGTTAAAGACCCACCATGGTACCATTCTACAGATAACTTGAATATAAAGGTTTCTTTGGCATATTACCTGAGACCTCAGTCTGCCCATTTGATGAGCATTTTTAAAGACTTAAATGTTGTTTTACTGCATCATTACTAGGATATTTGAGAGGTAAGCGCTTCACTGCTTTCTCCAGCCAGAAGGAAGTGTGATTTGTGCCATTCAGCAATTACACAATGACCTTTCAGCAGGTGGAAAAGAAAGGGCAAGTAGAAGGCTGCATCACAGCTGCATGCTTTTTATAAGGTCATATATATTATATAAAATCTGTCTACCCATTTACAGATAATGTATAGTATGAAATATCAATACATACATAAAAATTGCATTGATTCCCCCCTCGCCAGCCCTCTTGTTTATGTAAAGATTTCACAGGGACATCTGTATTTTTGGAAAGTGCTTTAAGGCATTTCTGGCAAATATGCTGCAAATATGGAAATGGATTGATTGATTGATTGGCCTCGTTGTGAGAGTAGTGTTCCTGAAACTCACTGGCAGGTTATCAAGAGGCATAAAACAACACCATCTCTGTCCTTCCCCCAAGAGGCAGAAGCACTTCGCCGGACTCCTTGCTGTAGATCATTTGCAAGTCTCAAGGTCATGGTGGGTAAACCTCCATCACCCGTTGCTGTCTATCCTTGACTGTCTCACTGCCTGCTATCTAACCAGCCGTGATGAAAGCAGGTGGTCAGACTGTGGAGGCTCACCAGCAAAAACATGTCTGGTGTGTACTAAGGATACACGAAAACAAGATATGATCCCAATGCTTTAGAAGTGGCCCTTCCTGCAGTTTTGGCTGCAGTGTCCATGAAATGGTGGAGTTCAAGATCCTTAGGGCAGCAAGAATGGTGTGCAGCAAGCAGGACCCTAGACTTCAGGAGAGCAGATTTCAGCATCACCAGGGACCCTCTTGGTAGAGATCCTTGGGGTAAACCCCATGATGGAAGAGGGGTTGGATGGAAAGTAGGTTGATATTCAAGTATCTCTTCCTCCAAGCTCAGGAGAAGCCCAAAAACGAGGAAGCCAGAGAAAACCAGCAGTAGGGTAGATGAAAAATGAGCTCCTGGACAAATTCAAATGCAGAAAGGAAGCCTACAGAGGTTGGAAACAAGGATGGGCAGCTTGGAAGGAGTACAGAGAAATTGTCCGAGCAATTAGGTTAGGAAAGTTAAAGCCCTGATAGAACCAAAATTGGCCAGGGATGTCACAGACAACAAAAAAAAAACTTCTCTAGGTACATCTGTGATAAAAGGAAGCCTAGGGAAAATTAAATCCACCTCCAGAAGAAAACAGGAGACTTGGCTGTCCAGGACATAGAGAGGGCTGAGGTAACAACTTTTTGCCTCAGCCTTTACCAGCAAGTGCTCCAGCCACAGCAGCCAAGTCACAGAAAGCAAAGATGGGGACTGCACGAACAAAGAGCCACCCACTGGAGAAGATCAGGTTCAAGAACTTCTAAGGGACCTTAAGATAGACGGAGGAAGGAACACAAGTCCATGGGGTCTAATGAGACAAATCTGTGTGTCCTGCAGGAACTGGCAAATGAAGTGGCTAAGCCACTATTGATCATAGCTCAGAAGTCATGACAGTCCACTGAAGTTCCCACTGATGAGAAAAGAGGAAACATATCTCCTATTTTAAAAAGGGAAAAAAGGAAGACCCAGAGAATTACAGGCCAGTCAGTCTTACCTCAGTGCCCAGCAAGCTCACAGAGCATATCCTCCTGGAAACTCCTGAGGCACGTTGAAAATAAGGAAGCATTTAGTAACAGCCAACACGGTTTTGCTAAGGGCAATTTGTGCCTGAGAAATCTGGTGACTTTGTATTACGGAGCTACAGCTCCATAATATATTATTGGTGGATAAGAGAAGAGAAACTGACATCATCCACCTGGACCTCTGAGACATGGATGTGATGGATGAACCATTCAGTGGAAAAGGAATTGGCTGGATAATCAGATGCAGAGTTGTGATCAACAGCTTGACATCCAAGTGCAAACAGTGACAAGCAGTGTTCCTCGGGAGTTGGAACTGGAACCAGCACTGTTTAATGACTGTATCAGTGACATGGAGAATGGGATCAAGGGTACCCTCAGCAGGTTTAATGACACCAGGCCATGGGGTGTGGTCAACACCTGGGAGGGAAGGGACGCCATCCAGAGGGACCTTGACAGCTGGAGAGGTGGGCCTGTGTGAGCCTCATGAGGTTCAACAAGGCCAAGGACCAGATCCTGCACTTGTGTCAGGGTAATCCCAAGCACAACCACAGGCAGGGTGGAGAATGGATTGAGGGCAGCCCTAAGGAGGACTTGGGGGTGTTGGCTGGTGAGAAGCTCAGCATGACCTGGAAGTGTGAGCTCACAGCCCAGAAAGCCAAACGTGTCCTGGGCTGCATCAAAAGAGGTGTGACCAGCAGGTCAAGGGAGAGGCTTCTCCCCCTCCACTGTGCTCTCCTCACGCCCCACCTGGAGTGCTGTGCCCGGCTCTGGGGCCATCAATATAAGAACAATATTGAGCTATTGGAATGAGTCCAGAAGAGGCCACAAAAATGCTCACAAGTCTGGAGCATCTTTCCTGTGCAGACAGGCTGAGAGTTGGGGTTGCTCAGCCTGAAGCAGAGAAGGCTTCAGGGAGACCTTAGAGCACCTTGCAGTAGCTAAAGGAGCCTACAAGAAACCTATAGAGGGACTTACAAGGGCAGGTAGTGATAGGACAAGGGGGAATGGCTTTCAATTGAAAGAGGGCAGGTTCAGGTGAGATATTAGGAGGAAACTCTTGACTGTGAAGGTGTCAAGTTGTCCAGAGAAGCTGTGGAAGCCCCATCCCTGGAAGAGTTCAAGGCCAGCTTGGATGGGGCTCTGAGCAACTCCATCTAGTGAAAGATATCCCTGCCAATGGCAGGGGGTTGGATCTAGGTGATCTTTAAGGTCCTTTCCATCTTAAACAGTTCTATGATCATAAATCACTGCTGTCCACTTCTTAATTTCCCTGTCTATATGCTCAAGAGCCTCATTTGACTTTCTGCCACATTATCAGATTGGAGCTTGTGTTCACTTACCACTTAAATCCTTTTAAGGGTTGCTGCTTTCCACAATATTATTAGTCATTCTGTAAGGTTTTCTGCATTTCTCTGTGTTCATGACTTTGCAAATGGCTGCAAAAACATCCTTTATTTCATTGGGGCACACTAAAAAGGTAATTTACACTATGAAAAATCCTTAGCATAATGCACCAGAACTAGTCAGGAAAAGAATGTTGGACTGGAATACGGAGTTTTCATAACTGAAATATTTTGGGAAAACAGCTTAATTCCAAAGTTGTAATAGAAACCAGGCACAATATTGTGGAAATGGGAACCAGAAGTTGTAGAGGGGTCTTCATCCCTGCTTTCCTGCATGAGAAATGTAAAAAGTTATTAATTTAATTTCAATTCAGATTGTTCCAGTTGTAAGAATCTACAACAAATTTTGGATCACTTTTCTCCAGAGCTTCATCACTTGCTCCTCCACCAATCTTTGTGCTGTCTGCAGCTTCTTCCCAGCAAACTGGAAAAGCCACCGTTTATATGGAAACTAACATAAGGAATATCTCCAACATCTTTTTAATCAGTTTTGAATGTAGCTTAGCAGCTGGTGACAAGGAGCTGAGCCAGCTCAAGAAGCTCAGCCAACTCTGTGGACCATCAGCAAGTGATGATGCTTGTTTCCAGAGTGAGAAATCCTACACTATTTGTTTCTGTTTACCCTTCTGGTTGTGCCTGCTCATTAAGATTCCTGAAAGTGGTGTCAGTTAGTCTTTGTATTTCAGTGTAGCTAGTGTGATAATACTTAGAGTTATAAATCAGCCTATTGTTCAGTGATGCTAAGTGTCAACCCTACCAGTATCTCAAGATTCAGGGAAGAAAACAGCAGCTAACTTTTTATTTTCAAATAAAATCCTCATCAGAGTCGTTCTAAATTCTCCTAGCTTGAAGGAAGATGCTAATCAGGCATGTGTTTTGACACACATAACCGTATCACCTAGAGGATGACATAAGGATCAGACCAGGCCATGAATCATTAATCCCTTATCGTTGCTTCCAGTGAAAGTGTATTCTGTGGGGCAGAAAAAATGATTTGGTAAGGTGTTGTGGAACTCTTTTTCTTCCTCCTTTCTCTATTCCCTATTTGCATATTTCTTTCCTTTTACCACTTGATCAACCTGGAGCAGAAAACAATCTGCTAAGGAGTACTGATGAGAAGTCCTCCTCTACACCACTTAGACAGAATAACATGAGCAGGACTCATTAGATGGTGGCTGTCCAGGATGTGAGAGCCCAAACAGACCTCATGGAGTGAGTTGTCACAAGCAATAAGGTTGCCAATTCGCAAAATAATCCTTCTCCAAATGAAAATGAGGCTCATGACAACTATGGCTAACCACAACATTGTCATAGACCTACATACGCTGGTATCACTGCTCACTCTCAGACAGCAAAGGGTTGTGGAATTTCAAGGGTTATGTGTTTCAAATATTGGCTTTTGGAGCTTCTGGTGGCCTTTTACTACAGATCTATGTACAAGTGCACAGTGGGGCCACCAGCACATCCATGGATCTCATGAGTGCTCCAGTTCCCATTTCACTGAGAGAGCATTACGAAGTGAATCCAAAATCAGCCAAAGGCAAAAGGACCCCAAAAGGGTCTTTACAAGCAGGCTTGAATCAAGAAGATAAAAGAAACAATTATCTAAGAATGAGAAAAATGACAAACTACCATTTCTAATCCCTTTTGATCTGACAAGAAAAATAACTTAACATGGCTGTATTTGTGCACGTACCTTAACCTCCTCTTTGAATTCCAAGGAGTCTTTAACAAAGCCCAAGATGCATGTAAGTTTTTATTCTGCTTTAAACTTGAGTCACACACCTCATCTCTGCCCATCTGGGAGGACTGAACCAGTGCTCAAGTCCAGGGATTATGAGGAGCAGCAAGGACTCCAGTCCTGAGCAAATGCTTCTTCAAGATACATGTTGTTTGTTCACGTAAAACCTTGTGCGGGATGCAAAACTGCAGCCCTCTGCTCCCCTAAGTACCTCAACCAGTATTTTAAGCAGTGTTGCTCCCAGAGCTGCCCCCTGGGATGATTTATGGATCTTCTTTGTAGAGGAGTGAAGAACCCCACAAACATGTGCAGAAGCTAGGAACATGGCAGAAAGAAGACAAATATTTGTAAGCAGTTTCATTCATCACCCAGGAAATATGAAACAGGAGCAATGAAATGGGAGCTATGCCAGTTCCCTCTTCACAAGTGTTTTCAAATAACACTTGTCTCACTCCTTGTCACCTCCCAGACCAGAAAGTAAGAGCATTAGCTCATAACTCCTTCACATCAGCTGAATCCATGCTCTGCAATAACACTGCCATCTCTCATCTATTCCAAAACGGTGGATTTTTTTTCAATACTTAAACTTCAATCTCTTCCATTTCTCTTGAAAGACCAGCAGAAGGACTTGTCAGCAACTCACTGTGAGAAAAAAGTGGACTGTTAACACCAAGTGCACTTGCTGTGCAGCTACACTTCACATAAGATGTGAGCTTTGAATGCAAAAACGTGGCTCTGGCTTCTACATCAGAGAGCTTCAAACCAGCCACTCAATGCATGACTGTGCAAAATGATGTCTGTAGTGCCCAGGTACCCAAGGCTTGTTTCACAGAGCCAAGGGTATTAGGTCCTAAAGGCATTAATAGGCTCAACAGCTCTCACCCAGCAGTTGTGACCCTTGGGAGGGTACAAGGGCTGGGAATGTGAGAATATATTCTTATTCCCCCTAAGCAACCTCTCCTATTGCTGCTGTCAGAAAACAAATGCTGGGTTAGATGGCCAGCACAGACATTTCTGCAGGACAAAACATAAAAACCCCTTAGTCTTAACTCAGAAACATCCAAGTCTACACCCACTCCCTTTTAAAACCTGTGGCCCAGATCTGCAGTGTTGTGTCTAAAGCAGTATTTGCTTAACTTGAGAAGAGAGAGGAAATCCCCAAATGTATTTCTAGCATTATTGCTCAGAAGTTCATGGAGGAGAAATAAAGGACGCTGAAGAGTTTGACACATGCCACACACCTCCCAAGTTCTATTGATTTAAGCCACTAGAACTTTGCTTCACTTTGACCTCTGAGATGCATTTATTGAGCAATACCTGGCAAAGCAGTGCCATGTATGAGGTGTCAGCTACTCAACCCTGCAGTGAAATCATCGGAGCAAATATGAAAAAAAACCAAAAAGTCACTCGGCCAGTATGGCAGCTATGTGGTGAGAAAAAGCCTGTGTGCGACTTAAAGAACAAGGGATGGGTTAAGGTGGCAAAGAAGAGAAAGGAAGAGAGACCTACAACACCTCAGGCTGGAGAGCAGGAGCACTTAGCTGCGAGTTCTTGCAAGTGAGCTACAACAGTGGCCACGGTACAAACACGAGAAAAGTATTAGTGTAAGCATATTTGTGGATATTTACTCTCCATTGATGTTTTAAAGACTGGATTTGCAAAAGCAAAAGTGTTCCTTCTCCTCCACAGCTAAAATCCAGAGAGGTCTTCTGCTGTTGACGTCAGTAGGAGCCACATTAGGCCAAAGCACATTATTTTCAAAAATCTGTCTGAAATATAGTTAACACAATCAAATAGTACAATTCCTACAGGCCTACTTATATTTACTAGGGAGTCAAACTGAATTTGCTATGTGATCCATGAAATCATAAAAAGCAAAGAGCTATATAAAGAGAGAATAAGCCTGAGCTCTCAAGTTGAATACATAATTTTGCACCATTATTTTTAAATATGATGGCACTGCCGTAAATATGTGATCTTCTGTCTTCAAGAGCAGTCACACTTGCATAAGGCTAGCACAGGAGCAACAGTAAAGGAAGTATGAGGGCTGCCCTATCATATGACTCCAGAATCCCCAATATCTGCTGGGATCTATCCTTTCCCCTTTTCTCCCTGTAATATGAAGTGAAAGGATGGAGGCTTTCAAATCTGTTCATTTGTTTTGGGAGGAGAGATGCCTGAGAAGACCTTATGAGAGGAACTTCAGAGGACATCTGCCTTTAAGAAACACCACCCAGTGAAACCTGTTACTCTGTAAGGAACTGCCCAGGAGGAGAGGGCAGTGTTTGACTCACTGTAGGATGGGTGCTTTCACAGATACTCTCACAAACCCAAAAAATGTGTAAGATTATAGACCATGAATTCACTGTATTTTCCACTGCTTTTTTTTTCTTTTCTTAAATACGGACTATAAACAGATTTATACTACTTTTAGAAAAGGCAATGCTGCTGGGAAAGTGACAGAGTGACACATAGGAGATGAGCTCTGTGGGAGGAGGAAGGCTGTGGGTTTCCCTCGCCACCATGCCCTGCCAGCCATGCCCCAGGCAAAATATGTGGTGAGCTATCCTGGCAGCTCTGCTGGGAGCATGGCCATGATGGCCACAGGGCTGGCTACAGCAGGGTGAGGAAAATGCTGTGCCAAAAGGAACCTCAAGGTCTTGACGGCCAAATCACCACCAATCCCAACAGTGCTGCCTGTACAGTGTTCCCAGACATTTTATAAGGACACCAAATGCTCTCCCTAAGCTTATCAGCCCAGAAACAGAGAGGTGGCTCCATGATCCCTCTCCTGTCCAGCTAGGCAGGCTTGGCATCACATCCTGGATGAGTGACCCAAAGCCTTCCTCTGAAGCTGCCTGCTGCAGCAACAACCCCGTCAACATGGACATTTTTAAGCACCTTCTCCAGCCTCTGAATGCCTACTTTATTTTCCCTTTGAGATGAAAGAGCAGGCTTGAAGAGGAAGTCTGGGAGAGAAGGAATATGGGTAACACACAAGTGACTTCAGCAGTCTTCAAGCTCAAGACTGCCTGTTTGATGCAAAGCCCCAGCAAATGAGTGAAAACATAAGTCACACTCAGACAGAGTGGGTACAAAACCCTGTCAACATCTATGCACTTCTTTTTATGTCCCTTTAATAAAAGTATTCACATTTGCAGCTTAAGAACACAAATCTTATAGCAGATGTGCCATTTGTGAGGCATATCCCCAAGTAATTGACTTTCAAGCTATAAATACAGCATCTCCCGCCTACCACGCCTGTGATCACGAGCTAAAGGGAGCCTGCAGAGTGGGAAGATGGTCATTTGAATTTGTGAAACTCTTGTAGGATGCCTAA
This sequence comes from Donacobius atricapilla, assembly GCA_013397315.1. Lineage (NCBI taxonomy): Eukaryota > Metazoa > Chordata > Aves > Passeriformes > Mimidae > Donacobius > Donacobius atricapilla. Next base: position 536,009 of record WBMY01002126.1, read on the forward strand.
CTCTTAGTGCTAATTTTGGCTCATAACTTTTCCCCACAATAATGTATACCCCATCAGATTCTTCCTTTAATCCATCCATAGGCGCTTTAATGCCCCAGGAGGGTTTGTGGCCAGTCCAGGACTCCCATGAAGGAGTTTTTAATGCTCCGTGACAAGCCAGTACCTACGTAAGAGATCAGAGGTCACCAGGTCGCTTATCACAACACCACCCTCCCTTGCCTTCTCACTGTGCCTTTGACAGACATCACGTATTCCCTTTGCTGTTTCCAATGGGACAGGCATGACTCATGGAGTAGTTCTTGGCCTGGCCACACAAAAGACAACAACGAAAGGAAGGAATACAATTTTGATTAAGGAAGAAAAAGGGGTTTTGTTTCGTTTTGATATTTTTCCAGTGTTGTCTGGGGTTGTTTCATTTTTAACAGCAACAGATCCCAGGTAGAATCCCCAGCATAAACACAGAACCACAGAATAGTTTGGATTGAAAAGGACCCTAAAGACTGTCTAGTTCCAAGAGTTCCAAGAAAGTTGTGCAATTCTAGGGACACCTTCCACTAGACCAGGTTGCTCAAGGCCTCATCCAGCCTGGCCTTGAATACTTCCAGGGGTGGGGTATCAACAGCTTCTTGGGGCACCCAGTTCCAGTGCCTCACCACCCTCTCAGTCAAAAATTTCTTCCCAATACCTAATCTAAACCCACTGTCTTTCACTGTAAAGCCATTCCCCCTTGTCCTATTCCTACCTGCCCTTACAAAAAGTAATTTTTCAGCTTTCTCTAGCTACTGGAAAGTGCTACATGGTCTCATTGGGTAGATTTTGGCTGGTTTTACAGCAACTAAGAGCTGTGGGGCAGCTAGATGTACAATAGACATTTTTCTTTTTGTTTTCATTTTGTTTGTTTTGTTCTTAAGCAGGTTTTATCTGGCAATCAGTTCTTGCAAAGCACTAGGATTATAACAGACTGAGTGGTTTCTGCCCCATTCCACTCACGGCTTTTCACACAGCTCAGTTTCCTTTTCACCGGAGTTTACTTACAGGGACTGCAAATTCTCTCCTAGAGAAGAGGGGGGGGTTTACCCCTTCTTCCTCTGCATGACTGTGTTTAGCATGAGCACGGTTTAGTTTACACCAGATATGAAAATTCATAGTGAATTGTGCAGTGAAAAATAGTAGGTCCCTGCTCCAAATCTCCTACACAGTAGAAAAAAAAAAAAGAAAAAGTAGTTGTGAAAGAACTGGAGGGCAATAGATTATGGCAATGATAAAATACAAGCATTTAGCCATATGCCTGATATTATTAAACAAAATCCATTATGGAGTTTGCACATGCTACCTATGAATAATAATAACTGGAAGCATATTGGAAAAGAAAGTACATGAAAGTCACAACTTCTAATAAAGAAATGTGGCATCACCAAACATGATTATCCAGCCGGTCAGCACCAGGGTCCAGGAAATTCTGTAAATCTGAAGTGCACATCCCTCCAACGCTTCCATCCATTACTTCCCTCCAGAAATTTAGCTTTGAGCCTCATTGAGGCTTAGAAAGAGAGCTTTTTGAAGGAATATATCCAAACTTCTTCCACGTGAGAGACAAAACACAAAAAATGCAGCATAAAACCCCTCTCCCTCTTAGAAGAGAGGGACAGGTTGCATCTTCCTCTGGCTCACTGTTGAGCCCTGACGAGAGAATTAGAAGCAAGAGGAGTCTGTAATCCACCTACTCACTGATAATTCTGTCCATTTGTGCAATACTCAGGGTGGGATTTAGTAGCCCCAAGGGAGCTATGAACAGAGCTTGTCTGTGACACCCTTCAGCAAGTCATTACATGGGTACAGACCAGCAGTCAGGACAGTGCCAGCCCACCACTGCAGAGGAGAACAGACACCCTAAATAAAGAACTTATGATGAAGATTTTCCCTTCTCCCACTCCTGACAGCATTGAAAGGACCAAAACAGAACATGATGCAGAAAAGAAAGTGATTTTATCCTAAAATCAGATTATTTAATATTACAAGTAGAAACACATAAAAGGATCCTCCCTGGCAAAACTGGTTACCCAAGCCAGTCTTACTTAGAAAATTCTTTAAAAGCTCATTTCTGTGCTTTGTCTCATTGCCCTCTTTGCCTGCCAAAAGCAAAGTCTGATTTCCCAGTTTGGCCACTGTTTTGCCTGTGATGTCATTTTTCAAGTGCTCTGCAGCATGCTACGGTATTTGGACTATTCAAGCTGGAATCAGTGTTTACCAGCACCACCACAATATGCAGAGAACATTGTCTCAGAGCATCAGGCATCCCATCAGCACCACAGCACAAAGGCCAAACATCCCATCCCAGCACAACCTGCTGAGCTCCCTAATTGCAGCTGGCAGGATATCAAGTCCCAAAACAAGGAGCTGACCTATGACTTTGTCCATGCACCCCCACCAGAGGATGGGCCGCTCAGCTTCTCTGGATGGCCCACATGCGAAGCCCCATGGCTACAAGTGCTTCTGATTTGGGGGGGCCTGGGCAAGGGCTCTACCTCTGTCCAGGGCCCAGCAGCACTGCAGGAACCTGATCCAGTGCTGGGCCAAGCAACATCCAAGAGCTGCCCCCTCAGAGGGAAAAAGCTGCAGTGGGAAAATAGTTCACAAAGGCCTTCTGATATTCTTCGTGTAACCAAATTTAGACCAGCATAAGCTTATAGGTTCTTCAATGAATCTAAATGATGAGAAAAGTAACTTCAGCACACCACCCTCTTCCTGAGAGACAGAAAGCAAGCAGTGCTCCACTTTGTACATACCAGCCAACAAAGAAGGTAGCACACATGGAGAACCACAATGGGCATCCAGGGAAGTCACTCCTTACTTCTTCCCAGGGTGGTGACATATCTCAGAAGTCTCCAACCATGCAGCACAAAGCTAAATCAGGGATTAATTGTACTGAGATAAGTAGCTGCATTATCAGGGATAAGACAGAGGCAGGATTTGAATGAGAATCATAGAATGATTTAAGTTGGAAAATACCTCCAAGATCATTAAGTCCAACCACTTACCCAGCACTACCAAGCTACCACATGTCCCCAAGTGCCAGATCTACACATCTTTTAAAAACTTCCAGGGATGGTGACTCAACTTTCCATGATGAATTTTTTTCCCAGTATCCAATCTAAACACCCCCTGGCACACCTTGAGATTGTTTCCTCATGTCCTATTGCTCGTTACCTGGGAGAAGAAACCAACCCCCACCAGGCTACAAGCTTCTTTCGGGCAGTTGTAGGGAGCGATAAGGTCCCTCTGAGCTTTCTTTCCTCGAGGCTAAACACCCCCAGTTCCCTCAGCTGTTCCTCACAGAACTTGTGTTCCAGACCCTTCACCAGCTCCATTGCCCTTCTCTGGACTCTCTCCAGCCCCTCAGTGTCTTTCCTGTAGTGAGGGGCCCAAAACTGAACACAATAGTCATGGTGTAGCCTCACAAGAGCCTACTGACTCCTTGAAAAATATTTACCCTCCACCAATTTAGGATTATGTCTTCAGTACTACAGTGCACTAATTATAAGAGAAGAAAGCACCGCTAAAAACTTTGGAAAACATTTAGGACTTTCACCTGAACATTTTGGGGAGTTTATTTTTTTCTAGTATTGAATTGACACATTCCAGCACAAAGATCACCAGGAACGTGGCTCCTCAGCTGTTGAGCCAAGGAGTTTTTCTCTCATAGCTGACCTGGCACTTTGGAAAGGGAGGAGGCGCAAGCAGGAGGTCTGACCTGGGTGCTGTAAGCAGTGAGAAGGAAGACTGCAGGGCTCTGTGCGCAGTGACAAGTCAAAGTCAAGCCACAAGACATCCACATCACTTGGCATGCCAGGTGCCCGAACAGAAAATAACCATGGGTCCATCTGGGATTCAGAAGACAGCTGCCACAGATCTGCCATGTGACATCAGGGCACTTAGCTCATCCCATCATCTCTGAAGCACAGGGATGCCATGTTTGTTCATCTTTGCCTGAAGAGCATTGGGCAGGGACAATCTCTGGCCACATCTGTGACCAGCAGAAAGCCAAACAGCTAACAGGGGCTTGATGTGCACCCTTCAGAGCACCTGTATCCCAAAGCAACATGTCAGAATAAGGGGCCCCTTGGTATTAACCAAAGCCCAGTCATTTTCATGTGGTTATCACTTTGAAAGCCACACAGGGAGCAAATTAAACAAGTTAATCCAGCCAGCATCAAGCACTGCCAACACACATCAAGGAAGATGATGGCAGGCTTTGCCCTTGGCTTTGCTTCTGCAAGACAAGCAATGAGCTTTTTGTTTGTCCTCCTGAGATAACAGGTATCAAATGCCAGGCAGGTGTCAGGTCTAGAGGGGAAAGAAGAAATCCATCTCTGCAAGGTCAGGTAATCCATTGCTCTTTGTGCCTGCAGGGAAAAGGCAGCTGTGCCCTCCCTGTGTTTTTTCAGCCAGAGGCTGAAGTAACAGTGACTGTGGTACCGCACGGCTGGAATATGGAGCTATTTTATGTTTGCAGTGACATTGTTGGTAAATCAACTGACATGTACCTCACTTCTCTTCATTGTGATTCACGCTCTGTGCTAATTAAACAGCACATGACAAATGCATCGTTATTAGCAGCAGCTGGAGAGCCAGTAAATCTTGCAGCACTTGAACAGAGGAGCTGTTCAGTGTGACAGCATCCTCCAGGTGTTGAGACAGGGATGATGAAGGATGCTGGATCCAGGCAAGGCATAAACACCTCTTGCCAAGTACCCCTAAAGGTGTCTCAGCTCTCAACAGTGAAAGAACCGTGTGCTACATTCACAGTCAGCCACAGATAACACCAAACCTTTACCTAGCTGCTTCCCAGGTGCCAGACCTTTGGACAAGGGGAGCCTGGCTGAGGCCCTTTCCCAACCTGCAGTCATGGAGACCCTCTTAGCATGCTGAGTATTTTACTTTGCACTAGGATCCTGCTCCAGACCTAACACCCCAAGCAACCAACACAACCTTTATTTCTAGCCTCAGCCTAACACCCTCCCATCCTCAGTTTTCCCCTCTGGCTCTAAGGCATCACGGTGCAATGAAGCAGCCTGTGCCAATGTACATCACAGGAGGATAAACGCGGATCTTCAGCATCCTAGAAAAAGGCAAAAGAAGCCAGAGTGATACCAAATACACTATCGTAGTTTAAAGGGCAGCCAAGAGTTAAAACTTCTGCACATATGCTGTAAAGCTATTCTTTCCAGGGGGCAATTGCTCAACAGACTTTTAGAATCCTGTATAGTTACTGCTTTTCTCTACACATCTTTTTGTCTGTCTAAAAAAATAATATTGTCAGACTACATAATTCCGTCCTCTTTACTGTGATTTGTGATGATTTGGTGGAAGGATTCTTTAAAAATAAGTAGCAGCTGATGCACTTTTACAGCGAAAGCCTGCATTTTTCATCATTGTTGTCATGGGTTTATTTATACAGAGCAATTCATGTAGAAAACCTCCCCCCAGCACTGGGCAATCCAGGGCACAGCCACACTGAAAGTCACAGTCCATAAATGCAAAGTAAGCCTGTACACAAAAAATCCCCCACAGAACCAAAGAGAAGAAAAAAAAAGAATAAAACCTAAAGACCTTCAGGGATTTTACATCCTCAAAGGCTCCTGGGAAGAGAAGATGCTCCTGAAGCTCAGGTGCTTGCACAAAATGTGATGGTGGTGACCCGGTGTGTCTCTGGCAAAGGAGGTTAAAGCTTGGAAAAGCAGAAAGATTTTTAGTCCTTGTTTAACTAAAAGGTGAAGATTTTGATCTTGTGGCTGACAAATATATAGTGTACAGTCACTCCTGTTACATTTAGAGAATTTTTTCCAGTGTTAGAGGAACAAGCTCTTCATTTCAGTCCATCTTAAACCTCTGCTGGTTCACGTGGACATTTCAGCACTCAGACCATTTGCAGGAGCTTCTTTCTAATGTTATTTCCTCTGCGTGGATACCTATATGAGGCACTTCCATGTTTATTTTTTGGCTTGACCTTCAAATGCCAGCTGGGTTTAATAGCACAGATGCAGACAGCAAACTCAACAAGTGCTCCCTGGCACCTTAATCCAAAGAATGTGACTGAGTTGTCACTGTCTGCTCCTGGCTGTGGTGATTGACCTCAGCAATGTCTCTTTCACCAGGTCACATCCCAGTCCTGGAAGAAGCCTTCCAAGTAAGTCAGCTAAACAAGCCCAGCAAAGACCCACAGAAGGGAGAAGGAGCCATGGGGATCAGCAGCACACGCTGCTGCTTCCCTCCCGGCCCAGCTGCAACTTGTCCCCAGGAGCTCTCCGTGTCCCACCTGCCATGACGGTGCTGAGGGCAGCCCTGGTGCCCACCTGGCTGCCTGCCCCCTCCAGCTGCAGGCTCAGGATACCTGTGCCCAGGCTGGTGCACCAGGGCCATGCAGGGAGGGGCAGGGCCTGGCCCTTGTGCCACAAGTCACAGCAGCAGCTTTAGCCAACTCTTGTCCTTGGAGGCATTAGTTTTTCCCAAATGCCCTTCTTTCACCAGGTCTAGTTGCTTCACCTGACCTGCAATTCCTGTGGCTGGGCAAGGACTGCCAGCTTCAGCTCCCTGCACCTTTTCTGAGGCTGAGCTTCTGTGTGTGCACATCATCACCCTTGTCCTGACCTCCTCTCATCCCCACCTGTTTCCTGACTGCTCACATCTCAACCTTCCCTGATCCCCTGTACTTGTCCCCTGTATTCCCAAATTCTCACATTCCAAGGTTCCCCATGGACAGACACATCTGTGGGGTCACACAGGGGCGATGGGGCTGCTGGCTCTCCAGCACCATCAGGCAGACTGATTGAGTCACTGTGGCTCCAAGCAAGCAGCTGGAGCAATGCAAGTATAGGATAGTCCACGGCTGAGTATCCCAGCCCTCTCTAGCTGCAAAATCAGCTCTCCATCGTGAGTCATCTGATTATTAAGTACCAGGGAACGAGCCGGACTGGAGGTGACACCACCCCCAAGGACACAGAGATTAGTGTTTTGAGACTGCATCTGCACCAAGCTGGTGGGGAGCATCTGAAGCCAGTCACTGTTTTCACAGAAAACAAACCATAATGCTGCTGGTGAACTTGCAGCATCTTTTCACCCTGCGTTCAGCCAGAATGATGAGCACAAATTCCTGTGAGTTGCCCTGAAATTCGTCTCCAGGGCAGCAGAGACAATTCCCAGGACAGAGGCAGAGGAGGGCAAGCACAGATGTAGCAGAGGTGGCCAGGACCCTTTGTCAGGGCCTGAACAAGTGCCACAGCAGCAATCCCCAGGGAGCAGCCTCAGCTCCCGAGCCAGCTGGTCATGCTCGTTGCGACCACCTCAGGCACACAGGCAGTAGTGTGGTGCTGCAGGACCTGCTCTGGGGCAAGGAGGCCTTGTCAGCATGCAGAACACTTACTGCCTTTGACAGACCTTCAAGCAGGAGGTCAGTCACCATGCTACAGGCAACACAGGATTAATTTGTCCAGCACAAATAGCATTTTTGTTACCATTATCCTGTGACTCAGCACTGCATTTTTCATTTAGTACCATCACAAAAGAGCCAGCAGAAAGAGTGGGGCAGACAGATGCGAGCCTCTCCAGAGGGACGTTGGAGAGGTATGCCAAGGAGCTGGTACTGCTGGCACAGCACAAGAGCTCTGTGACAGCTGGAAGAGGAACGACTACAAGTGATGTGTAGCCAAGCAGCGTGAACTCATAATGTGTGTGAGGGAAATCTCTCTGCATCTGCCAGCATGAAGTGCGTCAGAGCTCAGACATAGGGATGGATCTCACATCTGCTGAAGTACCTGGTTAAGGCTCCTGAGGACCAGGACTGCTCCTTAATCTGTCGGTAAGCACCAGGATCCTCACACCACTTGTTTGCTCGCTGACGTCATAAGAAACCAAACTCCCTCACTTGGAAAATAAAACAGAATGAGCTTTAGCAAGCTGTTAAGGGAGCTGGCTGATGAACAACAAGCTTATGGGGCCAGGCAGCATTTCACATCCCTGAAAAAGCATGTCCCATGTCACACGAGGGAAAGTGCAGGTCTCTGGGTCTCACACCCAGGGTCAGAGCTGCTCCACAGTGTGTAGGTGGCATCCCCTGAGGTCAGCCACATTTGGTCACCCCAAGAAAGGGGGACTTGGGTACAAAAGGCAACACATGTCTTTACCATTAGACTGTACTGGCTTAGGTAGCAGCCACACCAGGTTTGTGCCAGGAGCGATGGACTACAGTGGGCAAGGGCCAGTTTATCCCAGCAAGTTTGCCCTCACCTCAGTACTTCTGCAGGTCAGACATCCCGCCAGCCTTCTTTCTAACCTGTCAAAGTGTCAGCATTCTCAAAACTAAATCAGTAGCTGTCCCAGGTCGCTACAGATATAATTAAAAGAAATTGATTGGCATTTTAATATCCACTGCTGTTGAATCATTAATGGGGTTTCTGAAAAGATGTCTTAGTCCTAAGCTTCAAAAGGTGAGCCTGTCAGAGATTACATAGTGGCTCTGACCAGTATCAGACTCCTGCTATAACTTAAAATTAATGCAGTTCAGCGTTAGGCTGCAGCTTAGCTGAGCCAGCAAGCAGGAATATTCTGTGCTCTAGCAGGGTGTGAAGAAAGGGAAGCTGAGTAACTCCTGCTTTCTTTCTATACATAGCAAATAGGCCAAATTCTGACCCTTTCTACATTGCTGTAAAGCCAACTGCATTGCTGCTGGCTGGAAAGTGTCCAAGGGAAATCTACAGATGCACTAAGAAGTCCAAAAAGGCCTGGAGGAGGGGAAATACCAGCTAAGCGTGTCTCAAAAGCATGCATCTTCAGAGGGTCCTGGCTGCACTGCATGTCAGCACGATAACCATTAGAGTCACCTCAGAGAAGCAAATCCAGCCCTGGTGATAGATAGGGCCATGGGAGGCTGCAGCTCTGAGGCCCCCCAGATCCCAGGTCACAGAGCAGTGGCTGCTGGCATTGAGGTTCTTGGTCCCACAGGGATTTACCACAGAACAAACCTTTGCCCTCTCCTCCAGGACATCACCCAACTTCAGAACAAACCACCACAAGATACAACAGGGCAAAATTAAATCATGAGGACTCTACCTCCACTCCCCCTAAGGACCAGCAATATTCAGCAGAGCATATTAATAGCTTCACACCAAGGCAAGATAGGCTACTCAAGACCAGCTACAATGAGGATCTATTAAATCAATCACCATCAAAACCTAGTCTGCCTTCAAGTGACTACCAATTAGGGTGCAGTAACATTATTAAAGGGCTCAGACAGGCAAATTAAAAAGCTACACTGAGGAGGAATAATTTCCTCCAAATCATCCTCAGAAATAAAAGCCTCCAGAAGTTCATATTTCTGATTTTTAAAAAGCCCAGAAAACACATCACCTAATTAAAAGACTTGCTAGCTAACATTATGTCACTGCTGAGTTTTCCCCTTTTGGATAACTTTTCTTTCCCCACCCAACTGCAACCAAACCAAAAGGGTAAAACCATGAAACATCTCCTTCTTCACATCTGAATACCCATGCTTCACCTGAAGCCTTCATAAAGAAAATGATACGACGACTGAAAAAAATTAATTGCTACTTTGTTGAACATTTTGTATCCTTGGCAGGGGAACAAAGAGAAGAAGCCTACTTGATCATTCAAAGAATCAGAAGCCACTATGAAACAGAGTGATGAGCTCAGATGGAGGGGCCAGATTAGAAAGTGGAATTTTGCTAATCAATTTCAAAAATTCATGAGCAAAGAGGGCAAGATCCATTTATCTGTTTATTGATCTGAGGAGTAATCACCTCAGTAACTCCTGAAACTCTCTGAAATATATTCAAAATGAACCAAAGGCAAAATCAGTAGTTTCCCATGCCTGGGAGGGGAATGTTTCATGTTTTAAAAATACAGACTTTATTACTGTATTAATGATATAACCTATAAATTAATAATAATTGTATTTCAATATAATTTGCCTATCTGATTTTTATGTATATCTATACACATATATATGTATACACACACAAACTAAAGTTAGCTGCTCCTCAACATCAATACTTGCCCAGCCTGAATACTTAACTAAGAGCCTGGAAAAGTCATATTCTTATATCACATCAGAGACTTCAGATATCAGAGGCAGGTGGTGGAAGATTCATCTCCAAAAAACTACAGGAAGAAACATCCATCAACTTCCATGCTGGATGTCAGGTGAAGCCCTAGCATAAGTCAGGAATGTCACAGCTGGTTTGTTGGGGTTTTTTTGGCGTTTTTTTTGTTTTTTTGACAAACACTTACTTGTACAAATCACCTCCAAATCAAGACTGTTACAGTCATGCAAAACTAGACATTTTTCAGTTTGGTGAAGGATCCAGAAAACAAAACTAAAAGCAACAACAACAACTTTAGGGAAGGCCCAAGTTTCCATGACTCCTGACCTAAAATATCATTGCTCTCACCAACCCCCCTACCTCTAACACTCGTCTTCAAGTTCAGCATCTGCTTTCATTGATCTCCATACGCATGAGACATTTATCTTCTTTCCTTTTCTTTTTCTTTCCTTAAAATCTGTAATTGCAACTAATTCAACTCCTGAACAAAATCCACTGAGAAACAAAATGATCTGTCTAACCTGAAATTGCTTTCCACTACCCTCAGTTTGTTTGGGTTGGGTTATTTCCTGCCCTTGGGTTGTTGTGGTTTTTCCCCTTGTTTTTACTTAGATATTTTACTTTTTATACATACCTGGTGACACAAAAATGCCAACCAGCCAAATTCTGGTCCCCATCCCTGGGATGACAGTAGGATAAGCATATGGTCACTGTACACACATTTCTATACCAGGGGAAACTCCACTGTCAGGAACCTCATCCCTGCTCTCTGAACTATGAACTGCATCTGAAAGGAGAATATGGGAAACTCCACCTGGCACCTTTAACACCTTCCCCATCTACTTTTTATTGTAGGATTAGCTCTGTTGAAATGGCAGGATTGGATGGTAATTATCAGGAAGTGACAAAGTATTAAAGCAGAAAGAGCAAGAAAACAGAAAGCAGAGGTCTGGGTCTACTTTCCAACTGCAGCTGTGGCTGCTGTGTGACCATGGAGGAAGCCAGCTCCCTCTCCTTCATGCTCCAGCCTCTCCATCTACCAGTGGGGTGGAAGTTATTCCTTATCTCTTAGGAGTCTTCCTGCACAATATATGCTCAGCTGAAGAAAAAAAAAAAAAAGTTTGGACTGAAATCTTTTTCCATAGCAAAGAAATTTCATATTAAAAGGTTACTATTTCCAATTGGATTTGGCAATTAAGCAAACCTGTGCCTTGCATATGCCTTCATTGTGTCTGCACACAGGAGCATGGTTTTTGTTGATTTGGATGGTTTTTTGGGGGGTTTTTTTGGGTTTTTTTTGTTTTTTTTTTTTCATTTTTTCTAAAAACACCTTAGTTATCTTTGAGGCTGTGCAGGAGCCCAGTCACAAGGTCACTCTTGGCTGTGCTGCTTCTTCAGTTTTGTGTAATCCCAACCCTCATTGTAAAACCAGAAAAGGGCCTTCAGGTTTTCACAATGGGCTGCAGGGAATACCTACACAAAATCATACAACACTCTTGTCAGCAGAATGACCAACAAATCCAGCAGCTGCTAATTTCCTGCCTCCCTTTCTACTTGCCCAGGCATGGGTGCAGGACAGCTATAATTCCCAACATGGCAGTGGCTGGTTTATTCTGTTGCTTCCCAGGTCAACAACCAAGGTGGGTGCTGATTTATCTCAGCAGAGCATTTGGCTCCACAGCACAGGACTGAACAAAAACAATATTGTGGACTAAATTAGCACTGGTTTATCTCCACTGACAGCAAAAGACAACAAATGAATTTGGCAGCATGAAACAGATGAAGGAGATATGAATGCTGAGGCAGACAGCACAGGATCATGTACTTTGTCTGAGAGCTCTTATGTTTATGCCTTTAAAATGCATGCCAAGTTCTTTCTCTAGAAGTACATATCTTCAAACTAAAATATGCCTAAAACCTAAAGCTGCACCTGCAGGCGCAAGGTGAAAAAGCATTTTTGCTGTGTAGAAGTATTTTTGAGCGTCATCATAAATGGGATTACCATACTTTCTATGAATAGCAAGTCTGGCAACTACACCTTCCCCACCTTGCTCCAGGCACCAGGTGTGGTTTGCGTTGGAGGTGAGAAACCATATTGCACATCACAGCTCCAACATCTGGTGTAAGCTGTGCTACAAAACGAGCCTGATGGCTTGGCTGCTTCTCCTTCACCCATAGCCCGTAGGTAGCTCCCCCAGCAGCTGCCAGCTAAGGCAGCTGGTTTTTCCTGTAGCATTTTGCTGATGGTGCTTATCCTGCAGTGCCTGGCACCCTGGAGCCATGATCCTCAAACACAAGCAAAAACACTGCTGCAAGTTCAGATGTAAGCACACAAGCCAAGGTCACAGAGGTTCTGTTACTTCTACAGAAGTAAAAATTAATTTGTGAAACCAAAGCATCCTCCATTCAAGTAAAACAAAGCAGTGCAAGCCAGAATAATTTTGAAGATAAGAGGATCCCTATGGGAAAGGTAGGTTTGGGTTCTACTCCCAAACTCTGACAAACTCTCCCACCTCAGCCTTTTTTTTCCCAAAACCTTTATTACTTCTCTCTGAAGGGCGTCATTCTCTTCCTGGCCAACCTCACACAGCAGCAGTTTGTCACTCCCAGGTGCACTCAGTAGAGTGTTTGCAGTGCTGTAGAGCTGCACTACTGGAAGCATGTGAAAGGCCAAAAAAGAAAAGTTTGCTCCAGAAGCCCTCATTTTGCAGAGGCTTGACAAGATCTGGTAAGATGATGATGGGTGGTAGGAGAGGGGCAATATTTCTGCAGCCAGGGAATAGTCTGGAGCAGATAGGGCAGGTGCATATGATGACTCCCTGCTGGGGTATCATACTTCTGCAATAGAGATGCTCCTTTCCAATTCACAGCCATTCACCCAGCCTACCACGAGACTAAAGCTCTGATATTCCCAGGGAGTGGCACCAGCTGACAAGGACTTATCCTCTGTTTGGCACCTGCCTCAGGAAAACACTTAGGACAGCCAACACGCACAACAGTCCTGTTACACACAACTCTGCAGTTCCTAACTCTACCCCTGGCGCCCTTCTCAGCACCACATTCTGTTGCCAGCATTTGGAGAGAGGCAGGAAGGTGTGAAGTAGCTGAGGCTGGGGCAGAGCGCAGACAGCAGCATTCAGAAGGATACATGAGCAGAAGAAGCTGTGAACAGACTGGGATAAACTTGTACCAGTGGCCTTGCAAACTAAGCAGCTGTGGCTAGGCAAAGTGTGCGTCACAAGCACAGCCTAGAGCCAGGCACATCCCTTTTCACCTCCCGCCTGCGGCACGCGCTGCTCTGCTCACAGCACCCAGCACTTCCTACAGAGCAGCTCCGTTGTAGGCATGAAACAAGGTCAGGTTTGGAGAACCCAACCTCCAAGACTGCAGTCTAGAGCCATGACTTGAAGAGAACTCACAAATGTCGCAGAGCCCAAAGGGTCCAGTTTTCTCCTGGTGGGCAAAGAGTGCAGTGAGAGGTCAGGGCTTTGTGTAGGCTTCTGCTCTCTTTAGCTTGTCACTGCTGCACTTGAGTGGCTCAGACACACACAGACCAACCCTCTTCCCAACTCACTCCAAAAAGAAGGGGAGAATGACCAGCTAAAAGATGTATTCACTCCAACAGTATAGGAGGCCAATAAAATAATGTAATTCAGACACTCATGACAAGGCAGTGGCTCAGCTCCTTCTCCAGGAGTTTGAGCAATGAGATACAGGTCACCCAAGCTTTAGCTCCAGTTGGCATCCTGTGCACTGGGAAGGGACAGTCACAAAGCCATACAAAACCTCAAAAGCAAAGAGCATCCCTTTTCTTTCTTTCTTTCTTTGGTCATTAGAATTCTCCAAGGAGTTTTGCCTGCAGCAGGCTGCCCAAACATCGGGTCTGAGCAGCCTCTCACTGACAGCACACACTATTGTGGGGAGAATAATTGGGACAAACAGCCCCCCAACCCCAAATACAGCATCTCCCCACAGCAAAGATGCTGTATTTGGGCCTCCTGTTAGAAGGAGGCAGAGGGAGAGGGGCAGTGGTGTACCAGCAGAGGCAGCGCACCTGGGCGTCCCTTTCTTCCAGCTGCTACTGAAGCCAGGAAGAGGACAGCAAGTCCAGTTTTGCTGCAGCCCTGGAATGCTCTGCACTCTGCCCAGCCCACGGACAGGGATCTGCATGACCAGATTTGATTAGGTACTCTTGGCACCATCCTTGACTGCTGGGCTGAGCTCCCCTATCATAAGCAGCAGTAAATGAAACAGGAATTATGCATCGTCAAGGGCTGAGTGATGGAATAGTGACTGGAACGGGAACAACTGCCCCTCACACCAATGATTAGCAGAGACACCACACCATTTACTATCATTTCCCTGTAACCTTTCTCCATGAGGAGAAGCAACATTATAGAGCAGGGGATTCTGGCGTAAAGCTAAAAGCTCTTGCAAGGATTTAACTGCTTGGCTACAAGATGCTTTCACAACCACACCCCATGAAATATGAAGCTCCCCTTGCAGTTCAAAGTCACCACTGGATGCAAGTGTTTCAATTTCGTCTAAATCAGCGTGGGATTTCACAACCCAAGGGCAAAAAACCCCTTCTCTTCTCCTTCTCTCTCTTTTTTTTTTT
>WBMY01002126.1:550773-577929 GCA_013397315.1 Donacobius atricapilla
TTTTTGGCTTTCTGTTCACCAGTAATAGATACCCACTTGAATTCATGTCAAGCCTCAGAAAGCAGCAGGCACTCACACTGCCTCTTGCCGGTACAAAGCTGCTTGTTTCTCCCCTCTCCACCTACCTCCTGGTCCGATTTGCTGCACCCCACAACTTTCTCTCCAAATTTCTGGAGGAGTCAGGGAAGGCAAACACACTTACCCAAGGAACCTCCCCACGCATTGCCTCAGCCAACAAACTGCCTGGGGAAACATTAAACTGAAGTTTGGTATCTGCATTGCAGAAGATAAACACCTTGGCAAAACAGGTCAAGCAATATCCAAGGGCAAATCTCCACTTCAAGGGAAGTGAACTCAGAGCAGGACCAAAGGGAATGTAAGCAGAGAAAAAAAAACAAAGCACAAAAACTGGAAACTGAAAAAAAAAAAGATGGCATAAAAACTGAGAAACAGGATAACACCAAAGAAGCCTCCACCACAAATACAGTCATACTGTGGAAGGACACTACTATCAGGGCTGGCTGCTGCCTCTCCAAAGTTTTCCATAATTGCCGTGGAGGGATTTTAACCAACCAGCACATGTGCAAAGGACAGAACTGTGTTCAACACAAGCCTCTTCCTTTACAAGTGGCCTTCCTGTGACTTTTTATGCACCTGAACAGAAGCATCCTGCTGCACTGTCAACTTTTTGCTAAGCAACTTGCCACTTCCTAACTTGATCTTTGAAGTATTTTCAAGAGCCTTTTGGTGGATGTTGCAGGGGCTTTTTTGCCCCATAATATCCTGCCTCGTTCACCCCACACCACAGAGGGAGGACCCACACCGGGAAGCCACATGGGGAACTCACTCTGACTCATCCCCAGAGCACCACTCACCAGATGGTTGGAGACAAAAGTCATAATGCACATCCTGAAAGGGACACTTCTGACCCCTCTCACTGCACAGAGCATTCCAGAGTTGAGCTCTAGCCATGACAATTATGGATTTGAGCCTCAAAATGCTATAGCCACTGACAAAGCTGCTTCAGTCAGCCTGGTGTTTTTGTCACCTCCAAGCTACTTGACACCCAGGGCACCCATTTTACCAAAAGCACAGGGTAGGGATGGGTGTAACCATAAATGGATAGCTTTCAGAATAGGAGACAAAGACTGTGACTTGGGAGATAAACCCGTCAGGCAAGTGAAAACACAGGTACAGCAGCGAAGAATTTTCTTCTAGTTTTATGATGTGATCTTAAGTACAGTGGATAACTATGGCCTTGATGCAAAAAAACCCCCCAAAAAACCTTTGAACCCTGCTCAAATAAATGGAATAACAGAAAACACTAACTCAGTGTATGTCACTGGCACTTAATGTAGTTAGCTACTAAAAATGAAGTTATCAATTGCATTGTTTTAGTAGATGTGCACATTCCTCAGGGACACAGCTAAATTAGGAGAGGAAGAGAGAATAATAACCTGGTCTGCACAGTCGCCCCACACTCATCTATTGCTTCCACTGCGGTTTGGCTATGCTCTCTAGCACGCTCTGTGTGAAACAGTGTGACAGAAATGACTTACCAGCAAGAAAGACCTTCTTGCTCTTTTATGAATGATCTCTCCCGCCTCCTAACCCCTTCGCACGGCGGGGAGCCCAGGTTGCTAAATACTCTGCCTGCTGTGGTTTGTCACCGGCTGCTGTCACCCTTCTTTTAATGACACGTTTTTCCACCCAGCCGAGCTACCAGCCTCTTGTAATTTCCAGCAGTGCATTAGTGCCTCATTACACAACACTCCGAGGCACTGACTGAAACACAAAGGACAGAGAGCCCTGGCACGAACCATGCAGCAAAGGATGGATCCATCACCCAGCCCTTTGCCCTTATTTTAAGCTGTGAAGCTTCTCATTTTGATTTAAGGTCAGGCTGTACTTACAGCTGTTCTTCACCATACCAGGAAAGACAGCCGGAGGCCAGGGATTTCTGGGCAGCTAACAGCCTGTGGAGGAGTGATGGACGGACTCCCAGGTTAACCACTCAACAGCACTGATGCCAGGTCTGTGTAGGGGGCAGCTCCTCAGCAGGCAGATGGGAGCAAGGTCCAGGGGGTAACAACACTGTACAGCACAGGACAGATAATTTTGGGGAAAGACTCTGTACACTCAGTTTATTTGCTTCGATATTTTACAACCTAATTTGATTCTTCTTGACCAAGGGCAAACTCCCTCCTGCCAGTCATGGCTTGCCAGCATGGCTGCTTCTAACCATGGTTTCCACTGGCACCATCTTTTATTTTGCCACCTGCCACCATCTGAAATCAGGATTGCAGGAGGTTTATGGTGGACAGTTTCCTTGCTGCTGAAGCCCACACTGAGCAAGGGAACTTCAACAACAGGAGGGGGATATTTTATCTGAAACCAGAGCTTGATGCACACAGACTCTTTTCTCAAGGGCTACAGCTCACCTAAAAGCCCTGCCTTTTCTCAGTCCTGCCTGAAGGGCAGCCAACATTGCCAAAGGCCATGGGATGCTCCCTGTTCAAATGCACCCAGGGTTTCACACAGACTTGATCAACTCTGCTGCTGCCACAACCAAGGGACATAATCAAACCAACCTTTACTACTCTAAGAGCAGCCTGCTGAGACTGAATCATCACAGGTGGCACGAAATCCATTTGAATCCAACACCACAAACCTCATTCTCTATGTAAACAAACTTTCCTGCTAAACTATGCTTAAAAAGCCAGGACTAACAGACCTTAATTGCCTTCTTTATGTTTTTTCCAGACTGTGTAGCGTGACAGACTTTGATCTACTCCAAGATGTTCTTTATCATCTCTCTTCTGATTAAACTAGAGGAAAAAAGATGTTGCAATTAAAGTAAACCCATCTGAGCACAATATACCAGTACTTGGACCATATTTCATCTCAGTTTTGTGAAAATGCAACAAAGCCCCGCAAAGTAACTTTTCAGCACTTCAGAATCAAAAGTAGCCTCTGCCAAGACAAATATCCTTCTTATCAGGTCCTTTCCCCACTAATAGTTTTATTTTTGGAAGACAAAAAAGCCTTAAGAAATTGTTTTAAGAAATTGCCAGCAATTAAAATGACAATTGGACATAAAGCAGTTCAAAAACCTGATTTCTCCATTTTCAAGATCCAGATACACTCCCTCCAAACAATAGTTTAATCCTTTTCTCAGATAAAGCTATTAAAACAGAAATCCTAATCTCCAGATGAAAAGAAAGGTTTACAAAACACCAAAAGGAAAGTTTTATTGGAGACAAGTTAATTCTTTTAAATTGCAGTGAATGTGTATTTTCAAAGCAAGAAAAACAAAACCAGAAATCCTTTGCAAATGTTAACATGTTTTCAATTTGCCCATTTTTCTTTTGGGAAGAGAAGTGAGAATTACATGATGAATTGACCTGAGTGCTTGTGCTTTTCTAGTCTACATCTTCCTCCTCCAGACATAAGGACTTTCAGATGCAGAAGACTCTCAAAAATCTGCATTGTTCTTTTTGAAAATTTGAACATAAGGCTACAAGCTTGTAATTCATAAATCCAGATTTTTGGCAGACTCTATTGACTAGCTAAGACTTCATTTGCAGTCAGTACAAAAGGTATTATCGTGCAAAACCAGTCAGATTTTAAAACATGGCAGTGTTTTTTGCTGTGGAAGACATCCCACTCCATGTCCCATGAACATCCTGCTACCATGAACCAGACTCTGGAGTAATTGCAGCCACCCCATGCAAATGGCAGAACGCAGGAGACATGTTATTGTTGAATAATTGCCTCTCATAATCCAGCTGTGCTATCAGCTCATGGCATTTACTTCAAGCATGTAACAAATTCTCAGATTTCACCAACAGATACACTGATTTTGATCGCCAAAGACAGATTAAGCTAAAATTCATCCTCTGGCTAGGCAGGTACTCATGATTTGAGAACATGATAAAATGCCCACAATTTCCATGGCAGCTGAATCCCAGTAGCCAACTGCTTTTTTATCTCTTTGTGCCCGATGTCCACTCAGATGAATCCAGGTACTGCCCCTATTCTACCTCCTCCTCGCTGCTTTCCCCACAGTTACATCCATCACTGTCCTCAGAACTCCCCTCCTCCTCTGATCCCTTTGTCAGGGCTGGGTTCCTGCATCTCACCACAATAAGGCATTTTCTCTAAGCCCAGCCGTGTGTTTGTGGCCCTCTTCCAAAACGTTACAAGTTTATTTCGTGTTTTTTGTTTAAGCCACACACAGATCCATTGCATGTCTATGCCCACTACTCAGTGAGAACCAATGGGATCCAGGACAAGAGCTCCAAAATGCCCTAACAAAAATTAACTTAAAGGAGATTTATCTGCAGAGTCTTCCTCCTTGTCACACACTTATCTCAGAGGCTAACACCAGCAGATCCAGCTCCTCACTACAGAGGTCAATATATTTCTGCTGGGACTTCTGTAACGCAAAAGTACAAATGACCCTTGAATGTCACCTCCCACTGGTACCAAATAGCACCTCAAGATAATTTTTAGTTTTTCTTACCTCCCATATTTTCAACCCTTCCATATTTTCACTGAATCAGTT
This sequence comes from Donacobius atricapilla, assembly GCA_013397315.1. Classification (NCBI taxonomy): domain Eukaryota; kingdom Metazoa; phylum Chordata; class Aves; order Passeriformes; family Mimidae; genus Donacobius; species Donacobius atricapilla. The sequence goes on from WBMY01002126.1 coordinate 555,341, forward strand.
TTGAACCCATTTCATGTTGCCAGCAGTCTTGAACCTATCAATTTTTTACAAACAAGTGAAATGCTCCCAGAAATACTAAGCCCCAGTAGCTTCCACAAAAAAACAAAACAAAACAAAACAAAAACCCAAAAACAACAAACAAACAAAAAAACTATACTGGAGGGAGGGAAGAGCAAAAGGAATATTCAGTCTTCATTGAACCAAAGGCAGAGCAAGATCAACCTTCATCAGACCCCAGAAAAATCAACCTGTGACAGGATACAGTCCCAGTCAAGGAAAAACTACATTTGGCATCCAGGTCCAGACAGATACCAGAGAACAAAGACACAAGGCCCAAACACCAGATTTAGTCCTCTGCACTAATAGCTTTGAGGAGGTGTTTTGGGGTTGTTTTTTATTTTTTTTTAGTTAATATTTATTATAGTTTAAATAAGGGTTGGATCATGGAGGTACCACAAACTTGGGATCCTCAGAGCAGCCTCCATTGCCATCAGGGCCCCTTCAGCTCTCACAGGTGGCAGCAAAAGCCTCTGGCTGATAGAGAAAACTTTTTAAAATTATTAGTAGCATCTCTCTCTAGCAAATTTTAAAACCAAGCAATTACTAATCCCAGGAAAACATGGCAGATTTGTCAACCCTAATCCTACACAGACTGGTTTGCTTACACTGCACGGAAGGTGACTTCGGTTTGCTAATTAAACAAGACAGAAGCATTACAGAGCAAGGAAAATGAAGCAAAATCTGTTCAGCAAAAGTAAATGACCACAGTTCACACATAACACACTCAAATGCACTGGTTTGGCACTGTTGGAAGAACACAAAGTTTGGCTGCACATGCCCCAGCAGTTTACACTAAGCGTCTGAAATAGAGGCTCAGCAGGTGAAGCTGCTGCAGATGCAATTAGGTCCCCAAGTTTCCTGAGACATTAGCCATGTACCCAGTTACACATAGCACCAATAAGCCTTAAGCCTTTAAAACTTTAAGCCTTTAAAAACCATAATGCAATGAGAAAATGGTTGGTAATAGGGCATTGTATCCCAAAGCCCTATCCCAGTCCCACCTTCACTCTCTAGGCTTAAATGGACTGCAGGAAACCACCCCCTCCCAACACTATTAACTGCCCTCCCATAGCCAGGCCAGCATTCAAGGACTTCTCCAGCTGCAAAGGTAAAACCCAGTCAAAATGAGCAGAGTTTGATTTGAGATAACCTCTGCAGAAGACAAAGGCCTTTCACTGGGTTTTTTTCTGCTGGGATAAAAGAGCATGAATGCACCAGCAGGTTTGAAAAACATCAGGATCATAACAAGCCCATAACACCAAAAAAATCTTACCTGGTGCCAGCAGTAAGTTTCAGTCAGATCAGAGCGCTCACAGCCCTTGGTCACAAGCTCCAACACTAAGATGCTGCAAATAGTCAAGGATGAACCCAGTATTTTCCAGCTCTGCTGGCCTAAAACACCTTGGCTTGTCACAGCTGTTACAAGGAATGGGCAACGAGCCTTTATTTCCCTGCCAGCCTCCTGTGGCTAGTGATTCCAGGGTTCAGGTGGCTGCTATTAAGCTGCAGATAGTGCCACTGCCTACCAGCTCTTGCTTGGTTATATGAACTCAAATCTACCAAGGGAATAACCACTTCTATGTTGCAGCTTAATAAATTTTGCTACAGCCTGTCTCACTTCATAAAGGGGATTAATCCAACACAAACAGTGGGATTCTGTTCTGGAAGAGCTCAGTGCTGAGGAGAGAAGGGAGAAAAGGGCTTAAAAATCCAAATCCAGCACTTCTGGTTAGAGAAGGCTGGACAGAAGTGCATAAAGCCAGACCTGGAGGCTAGTACTGTGATGAAATTAGCTGCTCTCCCGACATACAGTATTATTGGTCTTCATGTAGTTTCCTTCAGGTTCCCAAGGTCTGTCACTGCTGTAGGCATAGAAAGCACAACTCAATGACATTTTTTTACTTAGTCTGCAAAAGCAATATTCCTGTCCAACAGCACTGGCCAGCACCTCAACCTGCACTGGCACAGCCAGCGGTGACCCTGCCCTGACACTGGCTGGTGCTCAGCAAGTCCTTCCAGCCTCACACAAAATTTACTCTGTTTTGCTAAGCTGCCTTCATGTTGCTCCACAGGAGGAAGCAGGCAGTGCTGCAAGGGGCAGGGGTGCCAGAGGAGCACTGCAGGGGCGGCAGGTGTCTCTCAAGATTCCACACAATCCCTCACCAGGGATCCCTAATCCTGTCAGAGGCAATTTGTCGTCAATTTTCTACAGTGCTCAAGTACCAATTTATCACAGGAAACACTTCCTCTCCAAAGTTTTAATTATTTCCATATATGCTGGGTAGCTGTGAAATGTGTGCAGGAGTGATTTACAGGAAGGAGAGCTGGAGGAAGGGAAGTACAGCCCAGGAACCAGTACAGATCATCTCCAACACAACACAACTGCTCCTTACCATGCCATTTGGTTTCTCCCCCTGTAGGGGACTGCAGATGGTAAAGCTGCACTTCAGCATAACAACATTAATTCCTGTTCTTCTGTCAGGGAGCCTCCTGAGCACAGAGAGGGGTTGGTCTCTTCGCCCAAGCAACCAGAGACAGGACAGGAGGACACAGTCTTAAGCGACTCCAGGGGGGGGTTAGGCTGGACATTGCGAAGAAGTTCTTCACAGAAAGAGTGATTGGGCATTGGAATGGGCAGCCCAGGGAGGTGATGGAGTCACCCCTGGAGGTGTTTAAGAAAAAACTGGATGTGGCACTCACTGCCATAGTCTATGGACAAGGTGGTGCTCGGTCATAGGTTGGACATGATGATCTCAAAGGTCTTTTCTGACCTAGTTAATTCTGTGATTCTGTGACTCTTAGCCCAACTGCCATGTCTCAGACCACGGAGATTAACTTTCCCTCTTTGCACTAATTCATCCTAAAAATCTGGCCACCTTGAGGTGTTTTGATTTCCAGAATCAACTCTTCTCAGAAACCAGGTCACTAACACTGGGCAGCAAATTTACTGATCTATGGTATAGCTGCAAGGACATTTACATACTGCCTCTTGCAGCAGAGTTAAAACGTTTCAGCTACTGTTGGTAAGACTTGAGTAATCTCCGCAGAAAAGAAACTTCTGATTTTGTTGCCATAGCCAAAATTTGCCATGCATCTTCTTCATTACAATGTTTGGATGCTGTTTGTCACAGTAAGATTTGATCATATTCTTCCAGCTGTCAGCTTCAGGATGAATTTCTCCTCAAAACCAGAAACAGAGAAAAGGAGTCACACCAAAAGAGCCAGATGAGTTTCCCAACCACTGGGCTGGTGGATATTCTGGGTGGTCTCTTGCACTCTTCAGCGAAAAGTACTTAAATGCTTGAGCGTTAAAACCAGATGTCATAACTTTGGGAAGTGTAAGAAAAAGAGCACCTCATCACACAACATGTTCTGCCTGGACTGAAAGTCCACCAGGAGTCCATGAGAGCTTCTGAGACTCAGGATTTGAAAAATCAAGTTTCACTCTGGGTCCCTAAGAAAAGCCCCAAATGGGACATGCACTTGGGGCAGACAGGCATCCTGTCCAAAGCACAGGAGACATCTGAGAGAACCTGGTTTCTGGCCATTCAGCATTGCTCTTACTTTTCTTACACAGTCCATTCTAACTTACAGCTGGTTTTGTACTGACTTACAGGGGTTTATCAGCCACTGCAAAGAGAGCTGATAAAACTTCCTCTTTCATGGCACTACTACAAATCTGAACAAATGACTTTAAAGCTGGTATCGTTTCTGCAAAGAAACAGTTGTAAAATTGTCTGGGGAAGAATGAGCTTCTTACACACTAGTACAGTAAAATTTACCCTCTAGTAAATAACAAAATGGTCAGAAAGGACCATGGGTGGGAGTCATGGGTGGTCCAGCTGCCTTCTGGCCCCATGTGGTCCACAGATCCAGTCTTTAGGAAGAACAACTCCAGCTACGACATCCTAGAGGAATTCATTTTTGCACAAAGTGTTTTAGTGAATGCCCAAACAGTGTTAGAAATGAGTGCAGGGCTTGTCTGCACCCTTCAGCTTCTCCATTAACTTCCCCAGTACATTGTTAATCTGATGTTTTATCCCGCCTGGAGGCTGAGGAATATCTGAAATATTCTTGACTCCTCCCTGTTCAAAATAGAAATCATAGGCTCTCAGTTACCACCCTGAAATTTGCAGAAGAATTTCTTTAATAAGCATAAGTAAATAATAATTTTCCTATGGAAAATTCAATATATGGAAAATCTAGACCACTCTGCCATGAAAGCAAAGAAGGAAATAAAATGAAACCCAACAGTTCACCAGGAGATGCCTCATTAAGATAAGCAAAACCAAGATTATTGTCAGTAATAGATGACTTAGAAGGTTTCTAAGTAAGAGATTCCAGAACTGGGCATAGATTCATCTACTTCATTACAGAAATTACTTGGAAAAACAGTTCTTCTTTCAACATCATTATCTTGAATTAGTTATTGTGTCCACTTAAGACTCTTTCAATCACATTTTTCCTCCCGTCAGGCTGAAAAAACCCAATTTTTCATAATCCACTTCAGGATTCTTCCTCCTCCTCAGAGCAACTCACCATTCCATGCTCCAGAAATGAAGCAAGCAATTGTTCTGCAGTGTCGTGTCTCTCTCAGTAATGGTGATATAAAGAAGGAGAAATAAACCCTGGGGCAAAAGATTCTGTTAGCTGCTCTCATATCTTTACTGGCAGAATAATTGGCTGTGCTGTAAGGTTGACCCTACTTGATTTTGCTATCTGTCACTTCTGTGGCAGGTTACAATTACTTTCTCCTTTTCCTTCTCTCTGTACCCTTGTCATGGTATGGCCCATGCTTTGCCACTAAACCATGACGCCTTCCTACCAAAGTCTGGTACAAAGTGGCCAAAATTCACTTCTTCCTTCACCTTGTCTCCTCTCTTATTGTACCACATAATAAAATACCATGGAATGAGGGATTTCAGGAGGGAGAGGCAACAGCCAGAATATCTGGTAGCAAATGAAGTCACCATGGCATGGTGTGGCAAGAAGGGAGGCAGGGAGGAAGGAAGGACAGTGCCACTGATGCAGAAGGATCAGCCAGGTGCCGAGGGAAAGCTGAACAACAGTGATGTGACTTAGCACAATGAGGGCACTTCTAGAGGACGATTAAGCATTGTAAGAAGAAATAGTCTAGCCTACTTCCAAACTTCTCATCTTCTCCACCTGGCTCCTAAGTAGCATGGAGCTGGAATTGTTCTAATTTGGAGGTAGGTGAGGAAAAGGATTTTAGAGATGGAGCTGAGCAGCAGCCAAGTTCAGGGTGCCATTTGCCTGCTGGACCCTGATAACAACAAGCTAAGCCTCTGAAGCACAGCTGCAGGGATCAGCTTGGCTGACATCACAGTCAAGGTCTGTGTGTGCAGCAGGACTTGCAGCACTGAGCTCCTTGCCTGCTTTAATATCATTAGGACTTTCAGGGCAGGGAAGGTGTCTTTTTTGTGAGGGGAAAGAAAATTTAAAATGCACAGGGGTTTGTTCCCCACAGCTGAGAACAGGAATCTGTAGGAGGAAACAGAGAAGGAAGTTTCAGTTGTGGTTCTGAAGGGGTTGTCAGGTTTCAGAGCTGCCAAGTGAGCAAATTGAACTCCTACGTCCCTACAACCCGAATGTGAGCAAAACTGGTTTTGAGATGGAAGGCTGCAGAGGAAGGAGGAGGAGGCCGGATTAGCATCACTCCACTGAGCCCAGAGGAGAACAGGAGTGGATACTGCTGTATTCTGTGACCTGTGTTTTCACTGTCCTTTTATTTATTAACAGCCTGCCAAAAATAAATCTTGCAGAGCAGCAACATGGGCCCTTTCAAATTTGCCTGCATTTTGGACTCACCTGTATAGCACTCATGAGACAGGACAGGAGACAAACACACTCCCAGAGACAGGACAGGAGGCAAATCAGTAACCCCCATGGTATGGCCCATGCTTGAAGTCTCCCCAGGATAACTGGGAAAATTTTCCAGGAGAGGAGATATGTGGGAGCTGACTTTAACCCACAGAAGAGAATGGTTTAGTGGATAAAGCACAGCCTATGCAAGAATGATATTTCTTGCCTTTACATTTTTTATTCCTCTCAAGGTAGACTCACACAATCCTTAATAAGATACATGAGCTAACACTCCTGTATTTACTCTCTGAAGCATAGAATGTAAGTGTTTCAAGGTTCCTGGAATAGGTAACAGCAGTTTGCTCTCATCTGGATTTGCTCCAGGGTGAATCCACAGTGAAAAGAAGTGGATAACCTCTTCTTTTATGAAGTGATCCATGGAGTCCTAGGGCCTCAGGTTCCCCCCATGAGCAGGTTTCTGGTCCCACAGACAACAGGAGTGCTGTAAGTAAAGACTAAGGCCCTCTGTGCTGTAAATAGGCACCATTCACTCTGTTCACCTTGCCCATATATCTAAACAGTGGCCTGCTGTCAAACCGGAATGTTCAGTATCTTTAACCAAGGTCTGCATCTTTTTAGAGTAACGGGATCGATAACTGGCCCAGCTGTTGGGAGAAGGCAAAAGACCAAGCCCTGACCATGGCAGCAAGCCAGTGCCCTAAGACTGGCTTTGCAGGGACACCAAAGACAATACCCAGGATCAGTGAACAAAAAATGAATGATTATCCAAAGTTATTCACTTCAGGGAGGCAGAAAGAGGGGAAGGAAAGGGGGAGAGAGNGCCTCTAATCACTTTGTGCCTTTCAGATGGTTTGATCACCTCATGTCTATGGGAAATGGGACAGAAATATGGCCTTTTCTAGCAGCTCTGTACCTGTCTACATCAGATGACTCACAGATCCGTTGTCAGGGAAAATTCTTGTCAAGCTGGGACAACGTGTTACTCGTGTCATGACCCACAGCTCTCAGACCTGTGCCTGCAGATCTCAGGCACACCTTGGCAGGCAATATGCCCTTAGGTGGGTGATACAGTCTCAGCTCCCTCAGGCTGAAACACAAGGTATAGTTTTAGAATATTGCAAATGATCCACATACATTTACCACTTCCTGTGGTTCTCTGCCCCACTCAGGCAGGGAACAGTCACCAGCAGACTGCTGTAGCTATGACAGGTGGGTAGTAATGCAGTTTAAGTCTCTTTCAGTCCCAGGGATTGAGCAGTGCCCAAGTACACCAAGTATCATTACAATGGCCTCATTTCCTTGGATGTTTCTCATTGGTGAGGTCACATTGCTGTTATACTCTGGTGTTGTCTGACTAGGGAACTGAGGAAGGAAATTACAACACAAAATTCATATCGGGGGATTTTTTGAAGAACTCAAAGTAGCACATAATAAAAATGCTAATAATATGTTGCAATCCAGTTCTCCTCCAGTCAGATGGTTTTGCACCAAGAGGAAGTTGTTGCAGATGCCCTGCAACCTGGTTAGTGTAATATCTGGGCATGAGAGGACATCCCAGAACAAACTGTTCTGCTCTGACTTCCCTAGAGAACGATTAACACTGACAGCTCTTTCCTTTTGGGCTGACAGGATTTAATAATTCAAACAGTGTTACTGCATTCTCATCTGCTTCTGGTCTTCCCTTGCTAGTCCTTGATGATGTGAGGTGTAGGAATCAGGGTGAAGAACGAACCCAAACCGGTGGACAGGCATGATCCCACTTTTTTAAAGAGCTCCCAGTCCTCAACACATTGCTGTCTGCTGCAGTAGCTGTGACGAGAGGCTGGTGACTGGTACGAGTGACCTTCAAGAGGATTAGCCAGAGATGTGTGACTGCCAGTGAATAACGCTATTCATTTATTATGCGTGACGAACACTAAATCATTCTAGTAAGATTCTTTTCCATTCATTCGTTGCTTGAGAATGGTTAGCAGCAAATAGTTCATAGAAGCTTTTCCAATGGAGCTGAGCAAAACACGCCCAGGGAGAGCCAAAAACTTTGTCCCATTCATTTGTGGTCAGCTCCCACCAACAAAGTCGATCAAATATTGGGGGAAATTGTGGGTCAGTGCGTATCTGTGCAATACACAAGTATCTTTATGTCCTAAATCTTATATCTTCCAGTCTCCTGACTAAGCCCATGCTGCTACTGGAGACATTTACCAGTTTTTTTCAGATGAAGCAATGGTTACTCTTTGAATGACAGAGTTTCTCTGTAAAATAATACAACTATGGATAAAACAGAGCATCCAGACAGCCAATAAATGACTGCTAGGATGACTCTCCACCTGTCTATCACTCTGCACACCGATGACTTTTCAAAACTAGTAGGGTTAAGCTGCTGATTAAGACATGAAGCTGCCATTTCCACCTACTCAGACATGTAAATACCGTACCAGAGTAAAAATGAAAAAAAAACCAGGGATGCTGAATCAAAGTGGAAAGCAACATCCCATGTCATGTCCCCTTATGTTGTTCCCTTTTCTCCCCCACGTATCTGAAATATTCCTGTGTCTTGCCGACCAGGGTGGTAAGAATGAACCACAGGGCTGAAGCACGGCTAAACTGGATAAGACCCAGTGTGTCCCAGCACTGCTGCATAGAATGCTGCCCTGACATGTGTGAGACCCTGGCTTGAGTCCCTGCCACCTGACTGGAGCAGAAGCTGACCTTCACAGTCTAAGAGATCCCATGGACTGGCTGCAGAACGGGTGAACCACATCTTAAGAAGGCCTGGGGGCCTAGCAGCTCTCCTACCAGGCACAAGTCAGGAGACCTTGTTTATCTTACCTCTTCACTATGACCTTGAGCAACTCTATCTCCCCACTTGTCCCCGCTCAACTTGACTATTACTTCAATTTTACTTTTTAGGTAGTGACTGCTATCAGGTTTAACCCAAAGGGACTCCTCTCTCTCTCTCTCTCTCTCTCTCTCTGTAGGCATGACTGAAATTCAAATAATAGCAAATGGATTTCTCTTTTCAACCACACTTTCAAGTCAAAAGAGGTCATGTGTGCACATACACAAACAGAAAACCAGTGGGGCTATTTGCTTCAGATGATAATGCTGTATTTCACAGCCCCATCTTCCAGCAGCAAAATTGTTGGCTTTTTGCTCATCATATGACTCTTGAGCAATGAGGACTCTACGCATCTCCACGTGGATTTAACAAAATAATTAACTGTTATTCAGCACAAAGAGAAAGTCACAAGATTGCAAAGAGCAGTGCTAAGAATGCAGCTCCATGGCAGAAGAAGAGCAGCTCTCTCTGAGCTGATGATAAGCTGCCTGAATAGCTCAAGCCCTGGCTGCAGCACTGTATCATTTTCTGTCTATTCACAGCTGCTCTTGGCCAGTAGGGACTGGAATGAAGCACGGGCTCTGGATTAGCTCATGCTCATGCAGAGCTAACAATTACCTTTGGTTTTGCCTGTTGCAGAGAACTCCAACAGCTTCCTTCCTGAGCTGCACTCAGATTTTCCAGCCCTCAAAAATGTCCCATGCCTAGGGAAATGAATTCACAGCGCGAAGGAGTAGGTAAAAAACTTTTGTATTTTATGGGTCAGAGGGGTTTCTTGGAGTAATTGCAATTTTCCTAACTTACATCTTTTCTCTGTGTGACCTTACCATTCCTCCTTCTTTTCTACTGAACTCTACGCCACATATTTTTTTTTTCCCAACACCCATAACATTTATAAATTATTCACAAGACATAGCCATAAGGAATGACTAATGTTTCATCCTCAAAAAGGGCTTACAATGCCGTCCCTCCAAACGCTCGCTGGATGTGGGGCTCCCAAGGCTTCCCCAATACCATTGCCAGAGCTCCAAATGGCACCTCATCCTTTCCCGAAGGCCATGGGGCCTCCATCAAGACTACTTTGCAAAGATAACCAGTGACAACCACAGGGTTTTCTGCTGGGTCCACCCACACAGCACTAACTAGGAATTCCCACCGAAAATAATCTGGCTTCTCATGTGAGTAATAATGTATTAGTGTGAGAGAAAAAGGACGTGTAGTCATTCAAATCAGGAGCAGCCACAGCCTTCTAATTAAGGAGGCAGTTTGTTTTCTTCACACAGTTTCCTGAGCAGACAGATCTCTCAAAGACTAACAACTGGTCTTATCTATGGTTCAGCACTGGAAAAGCACAAGAAAAATGCATTCCAGTCTGGATACCAAAACAAATAAATCTGGCTTTATGAGCAGAGTAACTGCAAGTGGTACATGATTGATTGATTATATGTTGTCATCCAACAAGTCCACAGCTAATGAAGCATAATTCTCAATAGATGAACATGAAATGAACACCATTAAACAGCCTATAATAAACATTTTTCTAGACTCATTTAAAAGCAAAAAAATCACAGTAATATTTAATATAGACCCCTACAACACAGCTAATGAACTCTCACAAACTTCATTACAAATGTTGCCGTAAAACGAAAAAAAAAAAGTACCTTGGTTATCCACTGTGAAAAGCTGTATGAGACCATCCCACCCTGGCTATGTCAGAAACTCCCTCCTGGGGCAGGAAGAGCAGTGCCAGCCACCAGTGAGCTCCAGCCTTCTCTCAGGAGGTTTCCACCTCACTGAGGACAACACAAACAGCCATTTCCAAGTGGCTGAAGTAAATGGCTCAGCTGGTAAAGGTTCCACTTCAAAACGTGGCAAAGAGTTAAACATGGCAGTAGAGAGCACAGCACAGGGAGGAGACAGGAACTCAAAACGTGGCGTTAACTGGGCTGTGGAAGTTGGGACGCCATGGATGCTGGGAGCACCTGGTCTGTGCCAAGCCATGTGGTTTACTTCAGCTGGAAACCCAAGTGCCAACTCTCTGCTGTCCGCACTAGGATGCTGTGTGCTACTTCTGCCTCGGTGTTACCTACAAGGATCATTTTCATGTATTATTTCCCCTCTTGGCACAAAACTACCATTTCCTCAATGCCAGCCAGATGTTTTTCAAACCCCAGACATGCAATCACAAATTTTTGAAGGCAGGTAAATGATGAAGTCTGAAAACAACCCTGCCTTTTCCTAAGCAGTGACAAGACTCCCAGAATCAAGATAGCTCTGAAGCAAGAACACCCATGGGCATGTTACAGGAATGGAAAAGAAAAATCAAAGTATTTTCTTCTTTTGCAGCATCTCACATCCTGATGTATCACAGTACATTACAACCCAGTGATCTTTCCAATGTATTTACAGGGTTTGCAAACACTGTCTCCATACTGAGAGAGGGAAAGCTGATAAATGCAAAGAGGGTGTTTCTGCCTAGAGAAATTACTTCTCTCAACAACCATGGGTGAATATGTTATTTAGAGGCCTGAAACGGAAAGGATGAGGAAATGATCACCAGAACTATTATTTTCCACAGATGAGGTAAAAATGCTTCCAACAGATGAACTTTATGATACCTCTAAGAAGTTATGGTACTCCCAGAAAACACATTTGAAGGATTAGGCATTTCAGGCAGAGGCAAAGCTTTTGTTTTCCTCTCAGAAATGTTCCTCTTTTTTGTTGTTGTATATGCTGGAGTGACTATTTTTGCAGGTGCTCAAACAGCAAATGTCTCCCCTGACTCTCCCAACATTTGAAAATCTTGGTAATAATTATAAGGGATTGAATGGAAAAAGGAAGCTATTTTTTTTTCTGTAGCCAGTGAGAATCTCAACAGGTATCCTTGGTATATGGTCCCTGCAGGACAGGCAGTTGGACCTCTAAGGACTCCAGCTTGCCAACCTCTTTTTGTACCTCCAACTTCTTCCTGCCACGTCACCAGAAGACAAATACGCCCCCTCATCCCTCTGAAATTAGCAAGTGTGGAAGGAAGTAAATTAGCACATTAAAACTTGGGCATATGACTGACAGCAATCCATTCATCTCCCTCCAGTAGCTGCTCTTAGAAAGCACAGTGGTGTCAAAGAAATAACTGCTTTTAGAGGTTCCCTGTTCATATCAGGTGTCATGGGCCGTGCTGAGGTAAACATCAACATTTCTGATGGCATAGCACCATCAGACCTGATAAAACTCATTCCTATGGAGAGTCTTGTCTCTCATAGAATGGTGGAAGCTAGAAAAATATTTCTCTTTCCCTGGAGCTTCTCTACATTGCAATTTTGATAGGACCAGTCAGTCAGTGCGTTCTTTCCATTATTACCTTAATAAAAGAATGCGAGATCATCTCCCAGCAACTGTGCTGACTCTGTAATAGTGGGTTGGGATGGCTCAGTGTGACAGGAAGTAACTCTGGAAATCTTCATGACCTTTCATGCTCCTGGTATAAGGAACACCCTCCCTGTTCACCTCTGTTTATGCCGGTCATGTCATATGTCAGCATTTCCACCAGAGAGGACTGCTAGGAAAAGAGAAAGGGACAGAGAGAGAGAGGAAAGGAAAAGTGTGTTTCCATACATCTAATTTCTGTTCTTCCAAGGATGACAATCCTGAGATTCAGAAACAGAGTGAAAAAGCACATTTCTACTAAAATTTACAATATATATTTACCACAGCCCACATGAAATAATTTCAGCTACATTTTTAACTGTAGGAGTCAGGTTAAAATACTTTAGCTGGACTGGCTTTATTAGGAGCTTATGAACTAAATTGAGAAAGAATGCTTTAGTAGAGGTTTTCTGGCATCAAACAACTAGCTGCAATAAGCTTTCTTGGACTAAGCTGAATTATTAATGTTGATTATATAAGAGTACCATTCACGTTTCAAATGTTGAGGGTAATTAAGAATCACTCAACAGAATAGCTGGGGAGAAATCACTCAAACAACTTTCTTTATGCAGTTCCCTTGAAAGAAAAAGAAAACTAAAACCATGAAAGAAAGGCTGTCTGCTAATATACATGCTTTCAGCAGATTTCAAAGACAAAAAAAAAATCAGAAAAAAAGAATTATTTTCTCACAAGTTACATTTGTAGTTAAACATTCACTTTCAAGATGGGATGTGTTTTCAGCACCACAGCATTAGAAAGGAAATGGAGATGTTGCTCTGAATGTTAAATGATACACTGAGCTGCTCTCTTCTAGTAAAATCTCATTTCACTACCATCATTCTGCTGAGAAAGATGAGTCGAATAATGCCAGAGAGCACTAAGCCAGTGCCACGGTATTACATCATCGCTATTAAATATTCCTCTTTGTGCATTCACGGCATGCTTCCACACATTTGATGCATGAGAAGTGAAAATGGCAGTGAGCTAAAGCACCTCAGTGTTCCCTTCAGCCTTAATCAAGCTTCCAGGATGTTAAATGCCTGCAGGGTTACATCCCTGACCCCGCCTCAGCACTGCCACCAAACTTTATCTCATGCAGGCAGGAGGTATCACCGAGTGAGTACCTGATGCGGGCAGCTCGTGCAGCGCAGTCACGCAAAGGGCTGATTTTAGGTGTGCTCTCTTCCCAGACTACGTTTCTCCTAATCTCTGAAGGATGAAAAAGGACAGCAATAGAATGTATGGACTGAAGAACTGCTTGCCTCTAAAGCTCCCACACAAGCAGTGCCCCAAACAGAACAGAAACCAGGGCCTGACTCCACGCCTGCTGCTGATGCTGAGCCTGCCTCACCCCACCAGCGGAGCTGGCATAGCCAGCTGTGTTTCCTCCTGGGATGGGATGAGCCCCCGGAATCCTGCGCCACACCTTCTACCCACAGCCTTCCATCTTTCTGTTTCCTCCCAGTCCCTGTGCCTTTCTCCCCTCAATACCCAACTATCCTTTCCCTTCAGATTACTCTCAGCTCAGCTGAGCCCCAGCATCCTCCCCCTGATTCCCAACATCTCGCTCCCTTCTCACGCCAGTCCCTTAACATCAGGAGAACACATTAACCAGCTGCATGCAGACACTCAAGTCATCCCATGTACGAAGAGAAACTGAAAGGAGTAAAACCTTGGAAGAACTTGGAGACAATATGCAGTGCTCTGCTTCCCCCTGCACCAGAGGGAATCTCTAAAAGATACTTTCAGAGGGTTTCTTTGTTTCTTAGCATCAGTGTTTCAGAGGTGTTTCTGCTAGTTTTCCTGATGTTTCTGTTCTCACTCTTTTCTCTCTCCTTCAAGCCCCCTCCGGACCAAAACCTAGCAAAACCTTCTTCCTGTAAGGCAAGGTCTTTGGGTTTGTTTCTGGTACCTTTTTGTGCATCTTTCTGCTGAGGGGCCTCTGCATCTGCCTCCTGCTACAGAAAGTTTGCAGCTGCTTTCACCACAGGGCAAAGAATAGAATCATTTAGATTGGACAGCATCTTTAAGATCCTTGAATCACTGTTAACCCAGCACTACCAGGTCCACCACTAAACCATGGCCCCAGGTGCCACACAGTGGGGAATAGGTCTCCCAGATACCCCCAGATAAAGGGTAGAGCCTTAATAGACAGCCTGTAGGAGGCAAGGGAAGGAGAATGAGGGGGGCCTTGTTCCAGATTTTAAAGATTTTTAGGAAAATCTTTATTTAGATTTTTAAGGGAATTTTGTTTCAAGTTTTTTTTTTTAAATTTAGACATTCTTTAGGAAAAAGGAACAAGGTGTTATTTATTTGGACACTCTCCTGTTTCCCCTGCCTTGACAAAATTCTGCTTCTTTAGGCAATTGTTTCTGCCAGGAAAAACAGGCCACTGAGCTCAGGGTCTTCAAAGAGGGTGAAACTTGACTGTGGCTGCTGTTGCTGCCAGTCATGCCTTGGCAGAAGGGTTACACACACAGTAACTGATCCCTCAGGACTTCATCTGCTGGCTCCCTCACCAGTACAACAGCCAGACACATTATACACACTTGCCATGTGATACTTTAACAAATCTTTTACTGTCTACATCTTCATAGGCTTCATCTCAGCCACCTGGGTTCATGTGTGTGAGCAGGACAAGTTACACAGGCTCCCTGCATCAAATGTATGATTTCTTTGCAAACCAGTGGGATCTGGGCAACATAACACTCTCCTTTTCCCTATGATACAAAGCAGGTATTCCTGTTTCCTTTGCAGTACAGAAAAAAAAAGCACAGCTGCACTTACCAGGGTGATGTCGCCCTAGAGGGATAGATCAGATCTTGGGGCAAAACTCTGGACCTAAGCTTCAGTACACTGGAGAAACAGGCCTCATTCCAGTCCTGATTTGGGGATTCTTCCATGTCTTCAATGAGGCAAAATGGAATCTCCATTCAAACCACTTCTAAATGCTGAGGCAGTTAATTCTGCCACTGGTTCGAAAGGAGGGAGTTCAGGAGTGGGTTTTGGGGAGCAGGAGAAGCAGCTTGTTTCTCAGATCTGAGGGAGGAGAAGGGTATTGCTTATCCACAGAAAGAGCAAGAAGCAAACAAATGACCCAGGCTTTACTTCAGAAGATCACATAGAGTGCAAGGTTAATAAAAAGAAAGCACAAGAACAGGGCTCCACAGAGACACCTAACCTGGCACTCAGTGCTGTGACAGGCCTGGAAAGTCCATCCTCTCTGCAGCCCCAGCAGCCTTGAGCAGACGTGCAGCACACATAAAGCCGCAGCTTGGTTATCAGGCAGTTAAGCCAGTCACACACAGGAGCCAGAATATACAGCTCAGCCCAAGCTCCTTGTTAACTTGAACTAGGTTGCAGGACCAAGGACACACGACCTGATTCATGATGGCTGCTGCTCTCGTAGTGGTGTCCTTGTGATTTGATTAGCTTACCCTAGCAGGTAACAAATAAGGGCACAAGCTAAGCAAGTACATGCATACAGAGAATAACTTCATGGTTGGTAACATCAGGGATGGCTCTGCCAGGTGAGCAATGCCTTCACTGTGGAAACTGACTGTGTACCATTTACTATAGGGCAGAAAAAACATTTAAGTTCTCCCAGCCTTTACACCACAGAATTGCCTGCGGCGAGCCAAGTTTCACTTTCCTTAGTTTGCCACACAAATTTTTGCCTTCCTCATGGGCAACACTCAGGCTGATGGCATCAAGCAGAAGAAAAGTGATCAGGAGGGGCACAGCTCCAGGTGCTAGTAAGCTCAACCAGGGCAGGTTGGAAATGCTCCGCCCCTCTTATAAAACCAGCCTTCAAGTCCTTCACATCCTCCCCTCCAGGCACTGGAAATTGCAGCTGTGCAGGGAAAGGGTGATTTGGGCCCTTAATTCATCAGTTTATCTTGTAAGCATTTTCCACCAATTAATTTTAAAATTATGCTCTATATAGAATCATAGGATTGTATCCTAGAATTATAGAGTGGCTTGACTTAGAAGGGACCTTAAAGTTCATCCAGTTCCAACCCCTGCCATGGGCAAGGACACCTAACACTAGAGCAGGTTGCTCAGAGCCCCATCCAACCTGGCCTTGAACACTTCCAGGGATGGGGCATCCACAGCTTCTCTGGGGAATGTGTGTCAGTTCCTCACCATGTCACAGTACAGAACTAATACAGATGGGAACATATATCCCTGGTCCTATCCACTCTCAAAATAATGTTGAACCCCCTTTTTGGCTTCACACATTACAGCATGGTGAAGAGGAGTGCAGGGGGCAGCTCTGGGTACCACCCAGGCTCTGGGGGCTGAGGAAAGGCTGAAAGCCCTGGTGCCAGTTCCAGATGGCAGAAGAAGGACTTTGAGAGGCTGGGCTCCAAACAGCACATCCCTGTGATTTCTCTGTGGGTCAGCTTTTTTTCCAAAGAGGATGAGGTAATCAGAACACTCATAATCACCTTTCCTAAGCACTCAGATAAGCCAGTTTGGAGTATGGGATATCCAATTTCTTGTTTCCCCGCAAAGGACACACACACATATCTGATCATGACCAGTATGCACATCTAACTAGAACGGATCCAAACCTGTCTGAGCAGGCAAGAATTTACAGTGCATTTGTACCAAGACTGTAGAAAAATATTATTGCACTTTGCAAAACATATGTTAATCTGTTCCATTTTACCTTGGGCAGGCCAATGGCATGTGTTTCATCTTGATAAGGAAACCCTGATCTCATCTGGGACCTTGCTTTTCTAATGTATCCTTAGTAATGATGATGACAAATCTAGTCAACAAATAATTGGCATTATTGGGTTAATGTAGCACTTGATGTCCTTAGATCTTTCCAAAGATAGGCATAAATGCTGTAGATGAATCAGACTGCACTGCTCATTCACAGTTCACGGTTACCTTTTTCAGGGTCAGTACTTTTCCTGCCTTCAGCTCCTCCATGCATACAACCACAACATGTTCTAAAAATCAAGTGCTGTCTGAGAAACTTCCAAGTTGAAACTGTTTTCTCTGCCTCCCTTGCTAAAAAAAAAATAGCCCCAATGTTTCCATGGTTTGTTACAAACTCTTCATGAATCCTAAGAGGAGAATGGTATCCAAATTTGTATATTTTTCGTTTTCCTGTTCCAAGTTGAGACACAGATTTGCCAAAGCACTCCTTCTCACAGAAGGTAAATCTGAAGTGTGAGCTGTATGTTCCCAAGTGGTTATTAATAAATTTAATCAGCAATAATTGTCCAAAATAGATGCTTGCAAAGATCAGATTACTTTTGGCTTCACCCCCCTCCCTAAGAATATTCTTTTATTACGGGCGGTTGCAGTGCAAATGACAGTGTTTTCTATAGTTGCTGTCCAAGACATACCTGGTAAGTCAATACTAGTGGTTAGGTGAGGGAACGCTCACATGCTTCACACTGCTGGGCAATTGAATCAATGCATAATTGCCTTGCTGCACAAATCTGCATCTCAGTAAGCAACAGTACGAATGCCAACACACTGTTCTCTCATGCACTCACTCAGGATGGCTTTCAAGAAAGAGATTCTGATACCTTTTCAGGCAAGGGTGGATTTAGGCTTGTCCTCGAAATAACTAAGAAGGTAAACACACTCCAACATTTTCTCACTTATTTTGGCTGAGTTTGGCCTCCTTCCTAAAGGAGCATGGTGTCCTTGCTTCCACTCCCCCCACGTGGCTCAGCCCTTTGGCTGAGTGCACTCTTGTGTCTTGCAGCTTGTTCTGGGCATTCATTGAGATCTCTGCATTTCTGCCTGTACCTATTCCCATTCAGTGTCTTTCTTCTCCCTTGTCTCCCAGTAAGGATTCACCCCCTTTAAGGAGAGCAGCATTAGAGGGGCCTGTAAAAGTGTCTGCTTCACAGCCCCATCACCCAGGAGTCAGTGGCAGGTTGACCACAACTGCTGCACCAGTTCATCTTCCAGAAGGTTTTGGGCTCTCATTGCCTCCCAGGAAGGAATTGTGTTGATAGACCCTGATGGCCAAGCAGCTTTACCATTTTCAATCACAGGCCCTGATGGCAAAGAAATCTCAGTGAACATGAGGCAGGTAAGCAGCCAGGAAAATGAGTGAAACAATTAAAGGAGATTATAGATACAGGAATCTGGATTAAACTGGCATGGTAGAAGCTCACAAAGCTCTTGTTTAAGGGGAACCAGAGCTATTACTCCCTTCTCCATCTTCATGGCATTTTATCTCCTGAAAATCAATTGGAAAGTTGATCCTGGAAATATGAAATAGGTTCACTACAAAATGAAGAAGTTGCCCTTATCAGTGAAGCTTTGCAAGCAAGAAGAAACAAATGTTTATAATTCCTGAAAACCAAGATGAAACATGGATCACGGGCCTGTAAAAAGGAACAGTGACACACATTGTTCAAAGGGCAACCATATTTTTCCATAATGCCTCTGAGTGAAGGATGCATTGTTTGATTTCTGATTTCAGTATCTAAGGACCCTTGCAACCAAGAGCTTGATCAGTCTGGAAGAAGAGCATTAAATTAGTATCTGCCGTCACCATCACAGTTACAAGAGAGACACAAAGTCCTCTGTTTTCTGCAGAAGAAAATAAAATATTTTCCACCTAGATTTTAGAGCCTAAAATAAATAGGAAAATTCCCTGGAGTTTCAAAACTCTTCCCATGGAAATTTAGGGCAGCTCAGATATTTGAATTTCTTCTTTAATGAACCTATTGGTTCAAATTCCTGTCTCTGTATTAGTTTATTCTGAAGATGACAGTGCCTTTCCCAGCACCTCTTTCCATCCTCAATCTCCCAATGCACCCCTCAAACTGTTTTTATCAAAACTTCTCCTCTTTTTGTCCTGCTTCTTTGAGAAGCAGAAACCACTGAAAGCAAAGACTTGCTGACTTCCTTACATCACCTTGTTGACACGGTGGCATTCTCAACACCTGTAATGAAACATTTGCCAGTGTGCATCCTCGCAAGGATCCAAGTATGTGCTTCTGCTTACCAGCTCGCTGAGATGAGCTAATCCCACAGTTCCACACAAAAACCTGGTGGTCAATACCTTTGGGTTGTGCCTGTATCTAATTTCAAGATGGGGTTGTTGCCCCTCTGCCCAGGTGAGTGAGACACCATTTGAAATCATAAGCAGCCTGAGTAAGGTGACCTACCAAGAGCAGTTGGCACAGTGTGAGCCTCAAATATGGAACATTAAACTCCCGTTGGATTATGTGGATGGTGCAAAGCTTCCACAGGTTAAAGGAAAGTCTTGTTATCCTTTAAAACTCATCGCTTGAGTAGGATCTGGAGCCCACAAGATAATCTCTGTGGAACAACACCCATCAGTTGTCATTAGTGTTTCTGACAGCTTAACAGACACAGAAGTGACAGGCACTGAATAAAAGCATTTCTAAATACATATCTTCTGCTTTAGTCAAGATTTATTGCAGAGATTATACATGATTGCTCCAGTTTTCCTTTAGAGAACCATCACTATGAATCAGCATCCAAGACCCCCCCCTCATGCCCAATGTTTCAATTGCAAGAGTTAATAATTGAATGAAATCATTTCTATATTTAAGAAGGGCGCATATAAATCTTCAGCCAGATAGTGGACAGGGTGACTCAGTGTGCTATTCTCCTCCTTCCCTAACCCCTCTCTCTTCCTTTTCTTGATTCATATACTTGGTTACTCACAGCATATAGCTGGTGAAAGGAAAAAAGGCATGGAAAATAAGGGAATTTGCTCCTGTTTATATTCCTCCATTGGAGTAACAACTGCCTAAGTAAAAAACAAAGTTGAGGACTGAAAGGGGCCTGAATCCCAGCCTGTTTAGAGGGCATGACCCAGGTGAATCTTCAAATCTCTGTGCTGGAAGATGACTGCCAACGTACACAGGAAACAGGAGGAGGATGACCTTGTACCTCCACAGTCTGCTTTCTCCCATGCCACAGGAAAAAGTGCCTATATATATAGTTTCAGAGAGTGCAACCTATTGATTGTACAAGTTGTTTTCTGGGTACAGAGCCATTCAGAGGTGTCAGATCTCCTTTTCTGTCTAAATCACAGCTGCAATTTTATTTGCACCATAGCATGCGAGAGAAACCTGAAAACATTATCACTTTTTAACAGAACTAACACCTTAACATTTCTTTTCTTTGTTCTTCTTGCCATATAAACTTCAAATAATTCTACACAAAACATTTAAGATGGGTCATTAAAACAAAGAATGCAATTTACTTCAGTGAACTTTCAATAAGGTCTGGCCAATGGAACACAATATTACTATTAATTTACATAAAATACATTTCTCAATATTATTATAGATGACTGATTCCATAATCACAACTATATGTCACCCCAAACTTATACTTTATATCTTTTATTGGCCTGTTTTCTTGGGGTTCCAAGCCTGGGCCATGCTGAAGACAATTTTATGTTTCAAAGAGAAAATTCTTCTAATTAATATTCTCCCTCAGGTCTGCTCAAAGCAGTGGAACAATTAGCTTCCTGTACCAGTTGTGCTCACTGGCCATATCTCACCTTTACACTTTAGCTCAACACATTTTCCTTTCATTCCAGCTTTCATTCTAAAAGTGATACATTCACTTTTTATAGGGTTCTTATTAATTCAGCTATGCTGTCTGAAATTGGTATAATAATTTTTATTCTCTCTAAAATCTTCATCACAGCAAAAGCCAGACCAATTCTGATTCCAGACTGTCATTGCCTGAACATATATTGGTAACAAGAGTAAATGGATCATGAAGAACCATGTGTTAATTGTTTCAGAAATCAATATGCTCAACTTGAATATCCCAAAGCAAAGACTGTCCTTTGCTGTGTCAAACCAAAGATATTTTATGCTTGCTTGCTTTTTCCCCAGCTCTGAGTACACCACAGGTTTATTGCCCTTCTATTCTGTTTGTGGTTATGATCAGAATGTCCTGAAAGCTTAGATGCAATAAATATTGGGGTAAATGGACCCACTGGCACTGGAAGAGTTTGTGTATTAGTCTGACAAATCAGCTACTTTAGCTCCAGTCATGGGAATTAATTATTTTTAAACAGTGCTTTTTTAACTACAGGAGACTGAAAGCCTTACTTCTTCAGCCAGCTGTTACAGCACTCCCCAGGCAGTGCTGCACACAATACCTGCTGTGGGGGTTGTATTCCTGTTGTACTGTTCCTCTCCCCTGCAAAGGCACTTGCCAGTTTAAGTTCAAGCAGAACAAAAGCAAATGCCAACATTTTGGGGCTCTGAAACAGCATGTCCCCTAATACCTTCACCAGAACATGTAATA
The DNA here is from genome assembly GCA_013397315.1 of Donacobius atricapilla. NCBI lineage: Eukaryota > Metazoa > Chordata > Aves > Passeriformes > Mimidae > Donacobius > Donacobius atricapilla. The sequence goes on from WBMY01002126.1 coordinate 576,798, forward strand.
TTCACCAAAGTCAGTATGTTATGTATGCCTGGTTTAAGACTCAACCAGATACTGATTTAAACAGACTTCAGTCACAATGGTAAAATCAGCATCCCTGGGTTACTTCTCGCTCCTCCATGAAGGCCAAATGCCTTTTCCTTCCAAAGTCTATGTCAACTTTAAACCATTTACTTTTCCAAGTGTTTCTGCACAGAACAATTTGCTAGACACAAGCTCCTCATCAAAACAATCTCAGGAAAGCTGTTAGTCCCTTTAGTCACAGATGGCACATACTGCCAGCTCCAAGCATTTGCTTTGGAGGTCACATTACAGGACAGCTACTAAGGTATCGCTCCCCTCTCCTGGACACCAGGCTTTTGGATAACATTCATTTTGCTGTTCTTCCAATGAAATAATCAAGGCCATCTCCTGGAAGCGATGCACCTGCCCGTGGCCATTGTAGGACATGAACATCATCTGGTTTCCTGTGCTTGCCAGCTGGCCAGGAGGAGATCATCTCGTTGCTGAAAGAAACCACAAAGTTCCGTGCTCCCCGCGGCGCACACGGCTCCTGTTCTGCCACGCTGTGTCCATAGCTACACCAAATCACTTCATCACAGTGGGCAGCTGAGCAAATGACAGCCACCCCAGGGGCTTTGTCCGACAGCCGCTTCACTTGTGCACTTGACCAAATTACAAAGACTTCCTGACCATTACTGGGATGAGCCAAAGTGAGGGCTCATATCAGATTATTTTAATCTACATGTACAGGAATAAAAACGATGTGATCCGCTGTTAAGCACAGGAGAACATTTATCATGCCATAACTGTAAATGCCATGTTGGTTTTGTATCACTGTGCCTCTCATTATTGGAGCAAATGAGGCTTGGGTGACATCGGCTGCCACATTCCAGCTGCTTTTTGAAGCGCCTCCACCTGTTGTTTTGCCCTTCTTGGACCACAAGCAGTTACATTTAATGCATCCTTGTCATACCAGAGGAAGATCATTGTTGAACAGCTTCTGTCACACAGACAACGCTCTCAGGATTTACATAATTTTCACTCAACAGCTCCCAGGCTTGGGCTCAAAGAAGCCTGCTCTCCCCAGGGTTCCTGTATGGCAACCAAAAAATGAGTAAAGAGGAGAGGAGAG